>JAPYZJ010004251.1:0-35655 GCA_030522765.1 Ophioninae sp. B BG-2022a | reverse complement strand
GAATATGTCTTTCTTTTTATGTCTTATTTTCAATTACTTTTTTTTAATTATTTCATTTATCAATTATTATGATTATTATTATTATTATTACTAGTATTCCGATTAAATAGTGTTTTTACTATAATTGTCAAACTAAAAATAATAATAATGACAATGTGATGAGAATAATCACTCAAGGGCGAAGAAATTCGACTACGAAATTCTTTTCTACGATTGGAGGCCCGAGTGCACCCGGGATGACGCGCTTTCGAAGGAGTACCTACTCCTTTACGCCTGCGTTGATCTTTTTCGCTATCGCCCATCACGCGAGCACCCCTATCCTCAGCAGCACCGGTGTGCATTTGCCCCGTCACTGATTCGGAAGCGCCGACAGGGAAAGCCGTGGCTCGTTAGACTCAACTCTCAAGCCCGGTCACGACTCTCATCTGCGAAGCTTATGTACCTTCCCTTTGTCTCCTACACCCCCCTCCTCTCCGCCTCCACTTCCGATCTTCTTCGTCTTCAGTTTTCCATTCTTCCGCTGAGATCTATCCATCACCCGTTTTTCTTCTACGATATTAGAATCGGGCTGGTTCGTGGGGCGAAGGAGGAAGAGGAAATTTTGCTGGAAGAGGGTTGAGAGGGTTAGAGGGAAACGGGGGTTAGGATATATTTCTGGACTTTGGGATCTTGAGGGATGGATTTAGTGCCAATTTTTTTGAAAACGGTTTTTTGAAATTTATTATTTATTAATATGGACTTTGATAAACCCTTGGGAATGGTAGTTTTCCATTTTCGATTGTAACTGAAGTTGAAAAAGTTTCCAATTGTCCAATGATAAAAATTAATAAATTTTTGTATTTAATTAATACGTTTCGATCGTATTACTATTATTATTATTATTATCAATGATGACCCAAAAACTCAATAGATATGAAGATTTCCAATGATTTCTGATTAATTTATCGCTGAAATGAATTTTGCAATGAAAGACGACTCAAATTTATCCAGATTTCCTATCAATGTGTCTCAATCATACTAATTCTCAAATCGCTATTTTTTATCGAAAATTCTTTCTTATCAATCGTCCAATGTTTTTTTAGCGAATTTTTCGAGCTTATAAAGTTTAATAATAATAGTTTCTAATAACAGTAAAAATTAATTTGCGTAAAATAATTTGAAAATCATATATTTACTAAGAATAAAAAAAAAAGAAGAAAAAAATAATTTCTTCACCGTCATAAATGCCAACTTCATTATTACAATGCACTCATCAGAAAAACAAAAAGTAACGACGAGGTCCAAAAGCTCCAATCAGCGACAGGCCTAACTCAAAGAAACTCAAGATGGCTTTTTATCCTGAGGCTGGGAAAATGAGGGGAAAATTTTGGTGGTGTATATTCATGTATTGGCCTTTCTAACTGGATGAGTGACGGTCGGAAAAAGGGTCGTGTTAACCCATGAATGGAAAAATTCGTCGCAAATTTGCCGTTCGCTCCGAGGCAGACGAATATAAGGATGGTGCTCTTTTCCCTCTGGCTTGATCGAGACGAAATATACTGTGAGAAAAGAAGGAGAGAGGAAAAGAGACTTGAACGCACTGCCGTGGAAAATGGACGCGATGTGTCGGTGAAAATTCACCACCGATTTTCTTCCACGACTGATATTTATATAGAGCGGTGAAAAAGCTACGAGAAACGGAAGGTCGCTCCTGCATGTGTGTTTTTACCTGTTTCCTACCTCTACTCCCTTGCACGTCTTACATGCCCTTCGTTTTCACCCTTTTCCTCACAGAATCCCGTTCATTTTCGTCTTTCCGCACACCCCCCAACCCCAGCCTCCATCTCGGTACGTCTGACATCATCGTTCTCACTTAAGCCCGATCAAGCGTTCTTTTCACCAACTTTTCCACCTTCCCACACGTTCCAAACTACCCCCAGAGCCGAGTCTGTCATTCGTTATCGTCGTCGAGATAAAGCTCGTGGCAACGAAAATACAGGCTCCCACGAAAAATCATGTTCGATAGAAAGATCTAAATTTGACAAAAATTTACATCTTAGATCTTAGATCTTTGATAAATTTAGAAATTTATCAAAACACTTTTTGAGAAAAAGGGTTTTTCCAATTAATTCCCTATTTTTTATTGTTTTTCTTTGTCAGTTTTTATCCTTTTTTGCTTTTTTTTTGCATTAAAAAATGATCGAAAAAGTTTCCCTTGGAAAAGTAAAAAAAGATTTGAAAAATCATCGAAAAAGTTTGTCTTGGAAAAGTAAAAAAAGATTTGAAAAATCATTGAAAAAGTTTTTCTTGGAAAAGTAAAAAAAGGTTTAAAAAATCATCGATCGAAAATGAATACCTCTTTTATGAATGATTTTTTTTCCTGCATCGTTTTTTATACTTTATCCTGTTTTTTTTTAATTTGTTTTTATGTTCGTTATTTTTTCATTTTTTCATTTGATCATTGCAATCGGGAAAAATGAAAATAAATGGTTTTCTCGAAAAAATAAAAAAATATTTATAAAATGATCGAAAAAGTTTGTCTTGGAAAAGTAAAAAAAGATTTAAAAAATCATCGATCGAAAATGAATAACTCTTTTGTGAATGATTTTTTTTAGATCGCCCTGTAGACGAATATAAATATAAAGCTTAAGGAGCAGGTATAAAATGAACGTGAGGTTAAGGATAAGTGTGGAACGGCGCGAGAACGATATTAGCCAGATTATATGCCGTCGGATCCACAATTTTCTGAATCACCCGACATCACGCGCGTCATTAGAGTCGATTCCAGCCCCCCTCCCCCTCCCCCGCCCATCGCTCATCCGACGAGATTTTCAATCCCTCCGGGCTCGTCGCTTCTTTCGCGCTCTCGCGCAGCCTTCCAATCATGTTTCGGTATTTCTTCGTCTCGTCACAATCCATCGGGGTTGATAACGTCGCGCTATCAATGCGCAACGCAAACTTCAAAGGGAACCAGAAGACAGGGATGTTGGAGAACCCTTAGCTAGCGAAAACCGAAGCTGGGACGATTCCAGCTCTTAAGGGGGTACCCATCGAGACGAGTTGAAAAACTCGTTTGTTTTGCATTTTTTCGTAGTGTGTACTTTCAGAAATTCGTCTACTAAAAATGATCTAGTTGTTTACGATAATGAGAGCGTTCACTCCACCATTTATCGCGCTTCAACTATTAATTTATTTTTCAATACAAATTTATTTGAACTTGCTTTAATGTACTTGGAACAATATATCTTTAATCGAGCCCAAAAATAACAAATAAGTATGCAAAATGCATAAATGAATTCATAAAAATAAATAGAAAATCGATTAAAAAAATATATAAAAATAAATAAAAAATAATTTAAAAAAGTACATCAAAATAAATTGAAAAAATGATGAAAAAAATATGAGTTTAAATTTATCTGAACTTGCTTTAATGTACTTGGAACAATATATCTTTAATCAAGCCCAAAAATACCAAATAAGTTTGCAAAATACATAAATAAATTCATAAAAATAAATGGTAAATCGATCAAAAAAAAATATAAAAATAAATCAAAAATACATCAAAATAAATTTAAAAAATGATGAAAAAAATATGATTTCTCTGTTACATTGGGGTCTCTTCCTACACCTGTTCCGATTTAGAACCCCATCAGTCCTGTCACTTTTGGGCGGTTCTAAGCGGCCGTACAAGAGTCTTGGGAGGTTCAGTGAGGAGGTACAAGAAAAAGTATCGGGCTGAGGAAAACGGTGGGTGCAACCCGATGCGGTAGGGCTTTCGCCAGGGCATCGCTAATGTACATTGTGGACGCGGCGTGTACCAGCATATTAAACGCTCGTGAGCGCTAAAGCGCGATGTCGAGGGGGTTGGGAGAGGGCGAGAATTGCAACAGCGGTTTTCTGAGGTTGTCGCTTCTACTGCGCCATCCTCATCGTAGTCAACCATCCATATCGCTCGTTCCACTTCCTCTTACCAGCTGGATACATATTCCATATACCTTTCACGCTAATGCATGCGACGCAGCATCCCTCCGAGACTTTCTTGCCCGACCGTCTTCGTTCCACCGTATCGCGAAGTAGATAAGAAAATAAGGGACCTGCGGGTATCCGGGGGGGGGGGCGGAGGGAGAGAATAAATAAGGAATTATTATACTCTCAGCTGAAGATGAGAAAAAACGAGGTTAGGCCAATGTAAAAACAAGTGTGCTAATGGTGTCGACAGTTTGGATTCGATGCTAAGTGAACGACACTTTTAGATTGAAATGGCATTGACGTTTTCATCGTTGAAACCCAATAATTTTATTTTAATTCTTTAAAAATGTATATTTGTTTCAAAATAAATTGAAATAATAAAAAATGATGAATAAATGAGTTAAAACGATATAAAAGTTATTTTGTTTTTGTTAATTTTTTGGAACCTTGAAAGACGAGTTAAGCAAACATTTATTACGATTTTTATTTATCTGCAAGATGGGAAAGGAAGAGGTTAGGTTAACGCGAAAATAAGTATGCTAATGGTTTCGACAATTTGTATTGGTTGCAAACCCAAACAAACCTAAACATCGTCAGGGTTTAGTTTGAAATGTGGTTGAAGTTTGCAGCGTTGCACGCCATACAAATTATTTTGTTTTCATTTTTCAAACATTTATTTTTGTTTCAAAATAAATTGAAATAATAAAAAATAATGTATTATTTAATAAAAATAATATAAAAGTTATGAATCATGCAAAAATGATTTTGTTTTTATATCAATCATATTATTTTATTGGATCCACGTAAATCAATCAAATATTTACTACGATTTTTAATTATCTGCAATCTAAATCAATGAAGTATAATTATGGATAATGATGGAAATGAAAAAGTCTCAAATTAATAAAAAAACATTTCGTTGTGTTCCAACGATGCAAACTTCAAAACCATTAGCTTCAATCCACAAATAGTCTGCTACAAATTCCGTTAAAAACTTACAGCTAACACGATCGGAACGAATATAAATAGTAAAAATAAATATAAACGTAATTTCCATTTGCAAAAAATTACCAAAAATTGATAATCAAAAACCCGCTCTAAAAATGCAAAAAAAAAAAGTGTAGATACTCGTCAGGGCAGAGAACTGGAACTGGAGAAGATGGAAATGTCGTCAAAGGCGACGCCGAATTCCGTTGCGGTTCGAGAGGCTTCGGTGAGTGAAAAAAAGCGATTTACCATTTTGTGCGCTGGTACCATAGGGCTCAGACGAAGGTACCAAATTGAGTTATAGAAGGGGTACATGCAGAGGGAAAAGTTCGATGTTGAATTCGCGATGAGAAGTTTTGGGGAAGCGGCGCACAGACAAGGACATGGAGGAGAAAGGAGACGATGGTTTGGTCTTCGGGGATGAACGGAATAAGACAAAGAATAAAAGTGCCAAGATGGGGAAAATATATATATATATACATACAAATATGTATATTCGTGTGTATTTGTGGAAAGGTGAAATCTGCAGAAACGACGGAATAGTAGGACAAAGAGGAACGAATAGAATAGGGAATAAGACATAAAGGAGGAAAGACAGGAGTCTCGTAGAGACCGACAAATTCGGAATGGCGGCTAAGAACGGTAATTAAATCAGTGAGAAATCCCGTGGAATAATTAATTGGAGAGCTGCTAAAGTATACGTTGTGCGTTCGCGAAGGCGTAATATCGTTAGCGTCGAGGCAGTTCCTCTTGAAACGAACACAGAGGAGCACCACTTTCCGAAGGGTCGGAGGGAAACCAAACGATCGTATTTATCCGAAACGCGACAAAAATATCCTGCGTTACAATGCACATTGAAAATGATAAAAATCAATACCATCGACATTTTTTATTTTTAATCTGAAGCTTCGTAGCCTTTAGGATGCACTGATAATAAAACTGTTACTTTTTGTAACCTGCTCGATGATAACAATTGATTTTTTTTGGGGTTTGAGCTAAATAGAGAAAACGTACAAAATATATCTTACTATTGCATCTTCGAAATTGCAAAAATCATAAAATTCCTTTGACAATTTTGCATTCGATGTGTTTGAAAAAGCACTCATCATAGAAATAGGGAGAACTCGGAAAAACTTTAAATTCTATCATTCGTCCTTGAGAGACAATCAACTGGCAACGAAATGCAATTGTAGTTCGAAATTATGGGATCCAAAAAGAGTATCGTTTAAATTATTTCATTTTTCTTTATAAACCAATTTCTTTCAATGATTAAAGTGTCTCTGAGATTGGACGAGATTTCGCTCGACTCCCTCCCCCCCTCCTAAACGGCTCACGTAATGAACGGACGCCCCCTAATAATTGGGCTTCTCGGGTTTTTCAGGCAGTTTGAAAAGGTGACTAATCAAGGTACCTAAAGATAACTTTGCTTGCCGCGATGGAAATTTGAACGACAAGTGGTAAAACCAGGTTTGAAAATACAGGCAATTATCCTTCGAGTTTAAACCGAGACTCGTAGCTCTCCTTTAAGCGAATATGCAGGGTATTATAACGTACGCGTTATTTCGCGTGGCTAAACAGAAACATATTATCCAAGAGAAGCGTGCAATTTGAACTTTTCCGTGCGCGGTGAAACCCAATTCAGGATTGAAGCCCCGGACTCTCCGGGCAACGAGTTTCGGAGCGTACATATATCCGACTGTCCGAACCTCGCTGTTGTCCCATGTTTGTACTCGTATGATATCGGTACGAAGTTCCACACGTAGGCAACACGGATGGCAACACGTTTTGTACACACGTCTCTTTTGTGCGCGGACAAACGCGTCAGCGAGATTTGTGCGGCTCACCGAATACGAAACGCTGCGGTTTCAGCGTGCATATCCCTCATTTCCGGTAACTCCTGGCTGGGTTCACTCTCGCCTGACTCTCGGACATCGCCGAGCCAGAAAGTCCGACGGGGACGACCTACCCCCCTTTTCGTGGTGCGTTTCGCTTCTCCGTAACTGGAACCTGCTTTGGACGAGTGTCCGCCACGACCAGAAGGTTGCGACCACTAGGACGGGATTCCCTGCCACGTGTGAAGTGACCGATCTCCGAAAATCGTCGCGGAATCACCCACTTTTTGGGAATATGGAAAAACGCTGGATGAAAGACAACATTGAAGAATCTAGGAGTCTTGAAGGAAAAAAGCCGATGAAGAATGGAGCAGTTGATGACATCGCTAGAATTCTAGGATTTTTATCGATTTAGATGTCTACCATGGGTGCACTTTAACACTATTTACAATAATGGCTCTTTTTTTTTAACTTTTACTAGATATGTTTGCATCGATTGTATCGGTTGGATCGTTAAAATGCGTCTTCCGGTAGTGACTAGGACGAGGCTCTCTTGGATTCCGGATTGACTCATCCGGAGAGTCGGTTTCTCAATCTTCCATTATGGTACCCTGGGTGAAATTGATTCTTAATGTTTCTGAAGACGTACATTTCAGAATCATTCACCAAACGATTCGGCGTTATTCGCCATATCTGAGAAAGTTTGAAAAATTTAGACTGAATTTCTCTTACCCGAATCACGCCTTCTTCGTAAGCTGAAATTTCATAAAGGGTCGAAAGATCGAGGATATATTTTTGATGAACAGAAAGAAAAATGGTTGGCAGTTTGTAGGCGAAGTGTCTACGGAAGAAAAATGGGATTTGACATCGCATCCATAAAGCAAAAAAAAAATCCAATGAGTCCACGAGTGGGTAGGAATGCAGGCATTTGTCGGGGCAGGGATCGACCGATGGCAAACGAGAGGATGTAGCCGGTAGGATTTAACGGGTAAAGCCATGTGAACCGAGCCTTTTCGTTTGCCAACAGTCGATAGGTGTGTACACGCATGTGTGGGTTTTGAGTGTTTATCTTTGTGTCGAATACGTGTACGAGTATCGAGTACTCGGATCGGCGCTTGGTTCGCACACCGTCACACCTTCCCGGTCCGTTTCCCGCTCAAATCCCGTTGGGGTCCGCGCAAGAGAGGTTACAGAGTGACCCGTGTGTAAAGGGAATGGACGACAAATGGGCTAACTGTACGTGACGGGGCAATGAGCGAGAGAGAGAAAGAGAGATAAAAGGAGAGAGAGATAGGGCCAGAGAGAGAGGAAGAGGAGAATACACGCTGTGTGCATTTCGATCGGTTGCAGTACTCGGGAATCCCGTGGAGTCGAGAACTCGCTGTTGTAGTCAGCCATTGCCTACAGTTGCCAGTTACTGATTCGATGCAACGGTAACAGTGAAATTCGACTCGTTTATGTCCCTGGCCGATGCTGACCGTTCGAGCTGGACCACCGCTTGCTCATCCTCCCCCGACCCCCCATTGGCTCTTCCGCTACTTTCTCTCCCGGTTTCTATCCGCCTGCTGGTGTTGTGATACGTCGAACCGTATCACGAAGTGCGGACCCACCACGGGATGCTGGGATACGTCCGTCTGTCCTTAAAAGTATGGGTGGACGTTGGTGAATGTGTACGCGTGGAAGTCGACATCAGAACGAGTGGAGAGAAAGGGTCGCGCAGAGTGGAAGCCGGAAGTAAGGGAGTCACGGGGAAAGAGGGATACAGCCCGTTTGGTTCACTGGTGGGATTGATGATGACACAGGGATGACGAGGTCGTGGCAGCTCCGATCGCCCGACTATCTGACTCGACTATTTATGATGACGCACTGCGACGGCCATCCCAATACTCTTCTCTCGTTTTTAAGCTCGACGACAGATTTGAAAAACGCTCAACCGGGGATTGCGTTTTAGCTTACGTCGGATACAATTTCCCGGTCGGACTTGTGTCGATGGGCCTACATCGCTCCATGATCTTGAATATAAATGGATTTTGTGGATGACGCTACAGGTCGATTAGATCTTCAGAGATGCAACAGCGTAGCCGGTTTATTGGGTTATCCAGCAGGCTATGACGAAGGGTCTTATCGTAGTCGTAGGCTATTTGGTTTTAACCCAAACAGCTTTAGGACGGCGGATTGGAGTTTTTCGCACCTGTACTTCGTCAACGATTCTTCGGTTGGCTCAAAAGAACATCCAATAACTTTCGTGATATTCTCTTCTCCGTGTTGAAATCTGAAGCTGTCGAAACTGTGGCCCTGGACAATCCTTAAACCGCGCTCATTAAGAATTCGCGATATGGAAAATCTCCACCTTTGCTACTTGACACGCGCTACATATGACAGGAGGATGTCGATAAAAGCAAAAAGCACAATGAGTGGCTGTTCAGTTGGTTCGACCGCGTCCTATCCGGCGTAATGGTTAATCAAAGTGGACGGTGATTTCGACCAACCACATGAGATCATCCGATCCTTAGGAGACGACAATGAACGAGTGGTCAACACAGATCGGATAGCAGGCACTCTTCTTCTCCCATTTCGATCGAACACTGTAAAACGCTGCCTGATTACTCGAGTCTGTTGATGGACGGCAGCGTTTTGTCTCAGAGATAAGATATCGATGCGTCCTACTTGGTTAGACGGACGTCGATGATCATCGACGTTGGTGGATCGATTGGCGAGCAAAAAGCTTTAGATTTGTGGTTGGACACGGTACTTCTTTTCTTCTCGTTTTTATTGTTCTTGGTTGTTCTTCCTCTGCGTAAAATGAGTGAGATGTTGCTGTCGCTGAGCCGAGGGGTATGGACCGACCGGATAGAGAGAAGGAGCGAATGATTCAAGCTCCCTATGGCGGAGGCTTGGCGAAGCTCGTTGGTTTAATTGCTCCGGTGGGCCCTGTACCAGCATACGTAGCAGCGCTGCGACTCGTGTACGTACTGGAACAGGTCTAGGTGGGTGTCCAATTACGTGGGGACCAAGTGCGAATGAGGATAGAAAGGAATAATGCTTGCTCCGTGCTATTCAAATACGCCAGTTAGTTTCTGAGTATACGAGTGTGCAGCCACTCTCCATCCGACTCTTCGTCGTGCCTAAGCCCGTTTCGATAAATAATTATCGATTAAACGTACTCCTTGTCCGCCTCATTTGCCCTGGTTGGGCTCTCGAGCTCGCTCGCTCCATTCCTAATAAGTTCTACCCGTGTTAGCGACAGGATTACACGGACACCATTAGTTGCTCACTTTTTCTTCCTCGTCGTTTTCCACTGCAATCCCCATGGGGAAATTGAATTAGGGCTTTGGCCAGGCCCATATAAAACTAACTTTATTGAGACCCTAATCGGGTTGCCTCACATGGGCCTTCAGTCGCCGGTCACACTTTTCTGAGGGTCATTACAGGCGGAATAATGAGGGCTTTCGAGGTTGCCTGAACGGCACTGCATGGAAACCATGCTGGCCCAGTTATCCCTGTGGATATGCGTACGTGTGTTCGGAAGAAACATCTTTTCCTATGAAAAGTGTTCAGCTGAACTTAGTTACTATAAAAATGTAAACTAAACGGAATGGGTCGAATGAAGCATTTGAGGTACTACGAATAGTTGGGGCTATTTGAACACCATCATAATGCCTAAAAAGGCATTTACGTCTCCAAAAAGGGATTACTTCTCTACAAACTTCTCACTTGAGGCTTCCCTGACACTGATGCCTTTGAACAAACCCGTAAAGGCCCTTTTTTATAACGCTCCGTGACTTTTCCCCTCGGAATCGGTCAGTCAAGATTCCCCAGAAGCGTGCAGACTTCCCCAGCTTTCGTGGCAGTCTTACATCAGCCTGTGGCTTTCCGTCAGCTCCTGCTTCAGTTCCTAGAGTTCCTCCCTGACACGTAGCTCATATCTGGGCTAGCATGTCTGACATGGCCTCGATACTGAAGGATTTATGTATCGATCGGAGAGTAGGTCCGTGTGTCCGTACTCGGATCGATCGGGCAACGGGATGCGACAGAAATCGGGACGCTGTAGCGCCGAGATGGGCGGACATGCACAGCGCGGTACAAAGAGGCAGGTGGTGGTAGACAGTTAGACGGTCCTACAGGCGCGGGGTTTTCAGCTGCAGGGGCTTCGATCGTGTATACAGGAGGACGGGAGAACTTCGTTTCGAACTTCCTAGCAAACTTTCCGGTTACGAGACGCTCGCGGAGTTGGTGCTCTGTACCAGACGTAGGTACACATCAGTGGACTCTCCGATGCCTGTGCGGATACACCTATTTCCTCAAGCTACACATAAGCCCCCGTAGGATGGTACAACCTCCTGGATCTTGGACTTCAAGGTGTTCCACACCACTTGCGAGGCAAACTCTTTCACGTTACGCCCTATACGCCATGTCGAGAAGGATTCCATGTCTATATCCCCGTTAACAACGTCGGCAGGTGCTTCGAACCTCGCCAGCCACCCGACTCCACGTGTATCCCAATGGCAAAAACACTCTACCTTCGATTTCTTTTCCCTGGTGATACGTGCAGCTCGCTCGATGCCAGTCCAAAATGGCGACTAGTCGAACACGCGAATTTCAGCGCGCGTTCGTTCACAGTAAACATAATGGCGAGAATAGTCAGCCATAAACGTTAATCCTTTTTTCACATAGAATGAAGTTTGCATAATTGGAAACGAGAATTGTTTCTTTGTCATTAAAAAAAAATTCTTTTCGCTCATTGGACCCATAAAAATCGAACGAACATTTATTAGGATTCTTATTTTACTATAAACAAAATCTACGAAATATAATTTTTGATGATGAGCATAAAAACTTGAAAAAAAAGTACGTTTGGGTTGAAATTTTCATCGTTGGAACGTGAAGGTTTTGTTTTTCAAGTTTTTACGCTTGTTATTCAAAATTATATTTTGTCGGTTTAGATTGCAAATTACCAAGAATTTTTATGAATGTTCGTTTGGGTTTCATGGCTTCAATTTGCCAAAAGAATGTAAGCAAATAAAAATACGTTGGGTTGAAACTGCACAAACTTCAGTGTCAACCCAAACATCCTCCAATACGTATTTCAAATGGAATCGATTTTCCAGCTTCGTTTCCCCATGCAATTCTGTTCTTCTGTGCTCACTTGGTACTGGGAAATTCCAGAAAGGGCTCGCACGGTTTTTTCAATTTAATCAGATTAATTTAATCGGTACGTTTTTTTCAAAAATCATTAGGGATCAATTCGCAAAGCTGGATAGAGCTTCGCAAAGAGTAACACGCGTCAAGTGAAGTGGGAATTCGAATGGCATACCTTGCCCCCTTTTTCCAGTCCGCAATGTCGTTACTACGGGTTGACGCGCTCGAAAAACTTCGGATCACAACCAGCCATTCGAATACTGTCAACGATACTGATTGACAGCTTTTCGTTATTCCTGGAAAATCCTAGTTTGCTCTCATAGCTATATAACAAGGCATAAGCCCGCACTCGTGTATACCCATGAAAACGAGTGGAGACAGCCGTGCGTACGTCAATACCGTAACGCCAAGTTGGATGTGAAACAAGCGTGTTCAGAAAAAGGGAAAAAAGCTCGATGACGTATGCAGCGACAAGGATGAATTGCGTTAATTTTGTACTAACAAAATCCACAAATATCCATCAAAACAAACGAAAAAGCGATTTCGCAGACATTCTGGATCAACTGATGCATTCAGTGGACCATGGTGAGGGCTTTAATGTACATGAACGTCCTCATAATAGATGAAATTGAGTTTTTTGTATACTGTAATATAACGATTCAGAATTACGTCCGCAACAATTCAGCAGTATTATTACGCGTAAGGGATAATTTTTCAATCATCAGATAACTTTTATTGGAAGAATAAACATGACAGATTTACATAATAACCATACAAAAACTTAAACGGCCATATTTATTCATCAATTAAAAGTTATCTGACTATTGAAAAATCAGCCCTAAATGTATTGTAGTTGTCGATTTTCAGGCTCAAAAAATTATAGACACACTGTTGACTAATAAATTCGCTAGTACTACCTTAAAAATTCCTCATTTCGTAGATCACTAAACCCCCCCGCCCCCAAAGAACTGTGATTGATTTTCTTGGATGCACGAAAAAAATTGAACATCAAAGAAAAGCCTGTTTTTCATTGCGTTCTAACCTTCCCAATAACAAGACCACCCAACACGACACCAGTCCTCATTTCCAACATAATCGAAAGCTCCACTTGACAGTTGCCATTCGACCTAAAGAAAGAACATTCCCAAAACCCTCCTGTCCCCGAAATTCCAGATTGGTTTCGACATCCAGCATCATTGGCACTTCTAGATGTGCTGATATGAGTTGACATCGTTTTTCCATGTACAACGAGGCACATAGGTGTTCGCTAATGGCATACATCAGCACGCTTGGATCCTGCAGCACAATCTACATCGAGAGTCCGGATAAACAAGATGGGGTGCGAAAATTGAGGACATCATGGGGTACATAGGCATTGACATAGGGATTACGAAAGGAGGCCCTTCTATTCCACGTGTGCCAATGATACATCCGAGACTTGAGAGGCAACGGCGCCGAATAACGAGATGCGTAGTGACGTCGGATCGCGTTGACACCTAACAGCCACCATACTCCCAACTCAAACGATATTCCATCGTACCTTCAAGCTGTATATTTGTGCATAACCATGCTTATATACGTACATCAATATACGCCCAAGAGTTCACGTTTTACACTCGACGCTTCAAGATAACTCCCTTCCCCTCTGCCCTGGTGCGAGTGAACGCCTTGCTGAAAAAAAAAATAAAAAAGAACCAGGAAAGATGGCACTTTTGCAACCCCTGGAATCTTGTTTTTTTTTTTTTTTCCATTTCTCGCCCCAGTTCCTTCGTGTTTCACCCTCGATGCACATTGCTCAACGATGATGTCCGGACCCCTCCGCAATAGAGATTCTCTCCCCGGAGGTTGCTGACCGATGAGACTTTCCGTTGATGATCCGCGACGATAATATTCTTTTTCATGTGCTCTCTTCTCCCTCCCCTCATTTTCTCAGGTTTTTTGCTAATTTCGTACGTCGATGCCCCCCTCCCCCCTGACTCGTTCATTATTGCCCTCTTCAGTCGTACCTCAGTCATCTTTTATTTTGACGTATGGGCTTGGAAGTTCTTGAGCTTTCCGGAGTTTTGCTTTTTTTTTTTTTTTTTTTTTTTTTTTTTTTTTGTTAATAATGGTACATCGTGTACTAACCAGGGAAAATGAGACTTTTAACGCTGAGGGGGATTTAATTAAAACTGGTTTGTTAATTGAAAGTAATCGATAATAACGAAGGAACACACGGACATTTTTTTTGAAAATACTTTTGTGAAAAAAGGTACAGCAAGAATATAGAAGATTTTGAGGTTAGGCAGAAAAAAAGCAATTCGTTTTGTTTTCTTTGCGAACTTTGAAAAAATTTGATAATAACATTTTCTGAAAATTTGGAATGACAATTATCCAAATAGTGGAAGCAACATTTTTTGAAAAACTTGAAAAGCGAACTATTCGACAAATCAAAAATGACATTTTTTTTAATTGTTTGAATTTAATATATTTGACAAATTGAAAGTCAAATTTATCAAAAATTTGAAATCATGATTTTCCAAAAATTACCCTTTTGAAACATTCTTAACGAGAAATATTGACGTTATTTTTCTTGCCTCTTTCATTCCCATTTTCCACAGCAAAAAATTCACATCAGAATTTGTTTACATATCCTATTTCATTCTTCAGCCTTGTCGCGTTTGAACGAAAAGGAAATTCTGTACGACAAACAGTTCGTTAGCAGCATCGGTTTGAAGTGGTGGACCATGACCCCTGTGCAGGGTCCTTGTTTCCTACAGATAGTATAGGGTCCCAGGGTTAAATGCATCAGTATAATTAAATATATTCGGGCAGAACGGGGTTTAAAGTGGCCGAGGGTAAGTTGTTCCGACAGGCGAATAACGCGATAGCGATAAGTGTGAAGTGCGTGACGAAAAGCCCTACCATTGGGCGGCTTTGCTCTGCTGAATTGCGCAACTTAACAGTAACGCAAACTTTTAGCAATTTTATTTTCGCAATACTTTTTAAAATGCCTGATAATCATAAGAATATTGTTAAACAAGCAACAAATTTATAAATTTCTTGTTAATTTAATTATAACGAAAAATTAATTAAATTGAGAAATAAATGAACAAATGTATTTCACATTTATATTAACTTATTTACATCCCTCATATATATGCATATCTGAGGAACGATTCGTTTATCCTTATTTATATATTTTTATATAAATCCTTATTAATTTATTTATAATTATTCGACAAATCTTTTTTTTTTTTTTGTACGTTCGTATTTTCTTGAGTAATTTTTGTTCCAGTGTTTCTCGTTGCAGATATTCGAAGAGCTCGAGAACCGACAACGCGAATATTCGATTTACGCGTTTGCCTCCCTCGCAAGCAGTGAGAGGAAGCCAACACCGGGAGTTTCTTCGATAATGAACGGTACAAGGGATCCGTAGGGTATATTGGATGTACGCAGCGAAACATCTCCCCCCACCCTCTCTATTCCGCCCATCGGATTTTGCCTTTACAAAATTTTTTTTTTTTTTTCCTCAACCACCCGTTTTTCTTCCGCTCTATGTTCACGTCTTTATTCTCATTTTTTTTTTCTTGCTTCAGCGCTCGTACTGCCGGACGCGATTGAACGCAAAATTATCAAGCGGAGCGTTCCCGTTTCGTCTCGTTTAAAGAGAAAAGAAGAAGCGCCAAGCCCGATTAAGACCGAGCTACGAACCGAGCGGGATTCTCGACCCCCTGGACTCATTACAACCGGAAATCATTTAATAACGCGTTTCAGATTATAAAGCACCAGGGTACGACGAAAAAAAAAAAAAAAAAAAAAAAATAAGCAAAAAAGAAAGGGGACAAAAGAGAATAAAAATACTTTCCAATACCGAAGGTACGGGACTACCAGGCGCCATTTGCATAAAACGAATCCGGAGCAAAGACCCCCTTCAGCCTTGTTAACCCAGCGGAAAGGCAAAAGCGATTTTTATTTCTTTCTTTTTTCTATTTTTAAATCTTTTTTTTTTTATCCTTTTTCCAAGTTCAGGGATCACGGAGGGAAAAAAAAATATTCTGGTGCGTAGAACGACAATGGTGAAGTGAGGGAGGGGGGGGGGGGGGGTTACGGGGGAGAATGGACGTTCAATGGGATTAAAATAGCGGGCAGGTGGAAACCCAGAGGGTCGATTAAAGCTTCGCTAATTTTCTCTACCTTGGCTCTGCTTTTTTGATCTCGTGAGCTCATATTTTTGCAGGCAGCAACGTTGTGGCACGTCGACATGATGAGGTGGAGAGACAAAAAGTTTAGAAGCCAGAAAAGAGAGCGGAAGAGAAATGATTAACGTACATGATTTACCACACTTTTATTCACTTTTTTTTGTATTTTCTTTGATATCCCTTTTTACATCGGGAATATGGAAATTTGATTTTCAACAACCTTCCGAATGAATGTCAACGATTTTATGGGGAAATGCCAGCAATAAATCGGAGCTTTGTTTCACTACTGAAATTGAAAAGAGAGTTTGATATATCGGACGGATTTGAAGGTTAAATTATTATTGTAACAATGAGGAAATACCAGTTGACCTTGGAACGGGTTTTTCTTGACGTGTGTGTCTTTGATTCTGAGTGTTTTTCCTGTATTCTTTCGTCGATTTGAAATTGAAGTATTTTTGAAAAATTTTGAACACTTTTTCAGTTTACATTAGGATCGATCGAAGTTCTAGTCTTTTTCGTTCTAGTATTTTTTTTTATTAGATGATATCTATGATTATTATTCCAGTTTTAATCGAAAAAAAAACGAAGAAAAGTTAGCATTTTTTTATGGTTGTAAAAGAAAAACAAAGGTAATATTGTTTTTTGTTTCTAATCAATCGGTGTTCCCTTTGCAAAAATCCTTTACGACATTTTTTGTGACCTTGTTAATTATTAATATTTATTTCGTGAAATTTCATTTTATCAAACCAATATTTGTCTTATTTATTTATAACTGCTTTATTATTTACAATTATTATATAATAACTTTTTTTTCATGGATCTAATATTTATTTTATTTTGCACCCAATTATATACGTACACATGCAAGCAAATAGGCAAACGTTTCTTTAATCATTATACTTATTCCTCTAAAATTAATTTATCAAAAAACCGTTTTTTTTATTGTCCTAACAGCCTAACTTCTGATCAAGTTTTGTGACCTTGACGAGTGAAATTCACTAATTTATCGATCAGCATTCGTTACAATTATAATGTGAAAAGTAAGGGAAATTGCGAAAGTTGATTCTTTATTTTTCGACAATATTTGTTTAAAAATAAAGATTCTCGCCATTGAAGACGAGTAACTATATTGGAAGGAAAAAATTCTCCCAGAGGAAAGAGAAAACTACGTTTCGGAGTACCTAATTTCCTCATTCGAGGAGAATATTATCTTCTCGTTTTCCACCTCCATCGTTCACGCACTTTTATTTGAAAATAACTTGACAACCACTTCATGGCCATTATCATCTCCGAATCGGATTGTATGAGTTTCCATTATTACTGTATCGTTGGTGCTACTGGAATCCCTCACCCATCTCGTTCACTCGGTGTTGGGCTCTTTCGCCAAATTATCAGCGCCCCTTCGTAACATAGACGTTGAAAGGCCGTAAAATGTACATTTCCGGACAAATATATAGAAATGTATATCTATGTGTATATGTAGGTACATGCATGTAGACATGCTATGTACGTTTGTACAAAAAAGAATTTTCACAAGTTAAACAAGATTTTTTAAACCCAATACATCATTGTTTAAATAAAATGAAAAGAAAATAATTTTAATGTCATTAAAAAAAAACATTCTAATTAAATAGGAAAAAACCTTTCGTTTTCGATATAATAATTTTGTGAATAAGAAAACAATATTCTATTATTTGGGTTGCACGCCACGATATTTTTTTTTTAATTGCCTTAATATTACGACCTTAAAAATGGGGCAATGAATGAACGACTCGCTAAAAATCAATCATTCTTGAATTTAGATAGAAAATCTTTAAAAAAAACTGTCATATCGTTTTGGCAATATTTTTTCCCAAACTCGACGACTAATTTTTGAAATTCGATATATTCATTATTACCGAAGATAGTATATTGCAAATATACTTCAAATCGCTAAATGAGAATCCAAAAAAATATTTTGCTTCGTTTGACTTTATTAGGATACGTATAGCCGAATCGCCAAAAATTTCTCCACGATTTTGGTACATAAATCTGCCAAAAAAAAAAAATATACATACATTTTTTATCTTCGCATCTCAACGATGAAAACTTTAAACTCATATGTACACCCGAAAGGAAAAGGGAAACCTAAACGGAAACGTAAAATTTCAAACTACCGGAAATCTTGATAAAAAAAATGAAACTCCTTTTTCCTCGGGGGGTAAAAAAAAAGGATGGAAGAGGATAGAAAATTGTGGTAATCAGATAGAAATTGAAGCGTGTAGTTTTTTCTTAAAAGGTGTATTTTGAGGGCACCCGGTATACAGAGAAGCAGTCGCACACGCACACGTTTACCTGGGATAATACGACGTGACTGCACGCCACGAAGCGTTATGAGAGAATATAGACGAGGAAAAATGCTGTATCCCCTATACACACGGGGTTAATGGAGCATGGAGAAGACGAAATAACTCATACACGTACATGAAAGTTGGAAGGAGTGGGCGATGTGGGGGGGGGGGGGGGGGGGGGGGAGGCGGGGGGGCGGGGGGGGGGGGGGGGGGGGGGGGGAGTAAGGGAGAAAGAAGGGTGCAACGCGCTGCCTCAAGATGAGGGCAGACAGAGTGGTATAGGTAAACTCGCGCGTCCGCGCACGAACGCTCCCTCTTTGTCATCCCTTGATGCCCTCCTCGATCCGCGTCTTTCCCACCCTCGTAACGTTACGCCTATAAACACGCGCCCTCGTATAACCCCACTCGGGATCAAATGACTCGTTTTTATTAAACGACATACATACTGATCCTACACGACGATTTTTTTTTTTTTTTTTTCGTTCTGAGCAATTGCCGAATATCATTCGCGACCACGGATTTCATCAGACGAAATGGAACGTTGGACTCGGCGCCTTTTCGGAGCAAAGGCCTTTCCCCAGCTCATCGGTGAATTGTACGATAATATATTTTGGAAATAAGGAGAAACAAGGGTAAATGTGCCACGCTGAGAAGGGGTAGAAGAAATGAGGGAAGGGAAAGAAAAAGAAAATATTATGGGGTTGAGCCTGTTTTTTTCTCTTTCTTGTAATATTTGAATTTTTTATTTTCATTGGAATTTTATTTTATTTTGATTTTGTTTTTATTTTCATTGGAATTTTATTTTATTTTTAGTTAATTTTTATTTTGTTTTTATTTTGATTGGAATTTTATTTTATTTTAATTTTATTTTTATTTTGTTTTTATTTTCATTTGATTTTTACTTTATTTTATTTTCATTTTTATTTGTGTCGGTGATTATACTTCGGACACTTATGATAATTAGCTGAATAAAAATTCTCGAAAATAAGTCCGTGGTTTGCATAGCTCGAATCGGTCGAAAACGGTTTACAATGAAAAACTAGTGAAGAATCATTTTCGCTGAGTCGCGACGAGGCTAACCTCGACCGAATGAAAAATTAGGCGTGCACGATCGAACGTTGGATCAAAGAGAAAATTCGAATTTTGGGTAGAGAAAAATGAATAGCCGTGTATTCTGCATACCTCGTCGGAAACCATACTTCAATGACGCTGAAGTATGGCTCGTAATTTTTCTCAAACTGGAAAAATAAAAAATTTTTAAAATCTTATTTATCGACTTCAAATCTACGATATATAATTTTGTATTCTCAAAGATTCAACATCGAACAAAAAAAAAACATATTCGTTGCATTCCAAACATGAAAACTTCAACCCCATTGACCTGGACATTTGAATATCGTCAAAGATCTGAGAAAGCCTCCGAACTTTGATCCGCACTGATTGCAACAATAATTATTCAATAAACGATTATTCTTCCAATAAAAGATTATTTATTATTTCAAAAATCTGGAGGAAGAAACGAATCGACGTTGATCAGAAGATGCCACGTTTGGTCTTGTTCGATATTAGCTGGCGACAGCTCGCAAGTACAGATCGGAGGCTGGCCGAAGGTGTCTTCGCTGACGGCGAGTCAGTTCCATCGTGTGCATACACAAGACACTCCAGTTACTCGGTATTCCGAATATAAAGTAGCCCTGGCATAGGAAACCGCGAGGGTTCTCCTAGGCTCTCTGGCATTACCGCCTTTTGCCGGAGGAGACCAAAGCGATGGAGGAGCCAAGAGAGAGAGAGAGAGAGAGAGAGAGAAAGAGATTCCAACGTATACAGAAGCGAAGTTGGGGGTTGGAAGCACGAGCTGAAGCAAAAGCTGGCTCTTTCGTATCCAAGCGTGACGTGCGGGTGCACGTAGCCATAAAGCGAGCGAGGAGATGTCCCTCTCTCTCTCATCTGGATGGGATGCTGCATAGAGAAAGAGAGAGAAAAAGAGAGGGAGAGAGGGAGATAGAAGTATACGAAAATACGAGGGACAGCCTGTTTGCTCAGCTGCACGAGAGAGTGTTGGGAGCATCGAGCGAGGAATTTCTAGCCTTTTGGGTTTGCCAATACTAGGTAGAGTAGGTATAGTGCTTCGCTGCATAGCGTTGTACGTAAGTTACCAACACACGTACATGCTCATATAAATATGTATATACAGGGTGTCCCAGCTGAGAGTGTCATCACTGAAATGGGAGATAGGTGGTGAAATTCTAAGACGATTGATATAAGCATGTATGGGTCCCAGATCAATCACTGAATTGTTATTAATTTTTTACGGTAGCCAATGAGACGCGCCCGGAGGCGGGCCTACGTCGGTGAGCGACACGTACGCGTCCCGGAGTGGCTAGTTCCCGGAGGGGTGGTACCCCCACCATGCGGACTCTTCGGCTCGGGAGCGTCCGATTGGCTGCCGTAAAAAATTCATAATAATTCAGGGCTTCATCTGGGACCCATACATCCTTATATCAATCGTCTTAGAATTTCATCCTCTACCCCTCGTTGCAGGGATAACATTTTTAGCTGGGACACCCTTTATATATACTCTTTTCCATCCCCTGCCTCGATGCTTTACTTTCCTTCCTCGAACCTACCTTTTTCTCGCTCCTGCATTTTGTATTTCGCACTTGGGGAGCATCACGAACCGCCAACCTTCGACCTCTCCACTCTCACCTTCCTTGCGCGTGTCCCACTTTTCTTTTTGTTTCATTCTGCCGACGAATAAACGGCTCTATTTTCCACTCTTTCTCTCTCTTTCTCTCTGTTCGGACCTTTTTATCCAACTTCATCCGGGATGCCGAAAACGTTTCGTCGATCCGAGATAACTCGGAAAGTTCATCGGAATTGGCCAAGAGGTCAGGACGCTGTTACGATGAGATTGTTATCGACGAGAAAGCCTCGTCGTTGAATCTCGCGATCGCGCCAGGATCCAGTCTTTCCGATGCGAGGAATCTTCTCTTCGCATCCCAAACGTTTCCCCGGCAATTGGAAATGACCGTTGCATTTTTCGAGGATCCGAAGAATCACCATGTAACCTCTCTCTTTCTCTCGTTACGTTGAGAGCTAATACCTCGGGATATATAAGGACCTGAATCAAAGAGCGAAGCACTCCGAGTCCTTGGGACGAAGCTGTAGAAAGGATCTGCGCGAGTCTCGAGATCGAGAGCGAAAAAAGGGGAGGGGGGGGAGAGGAGAAAAAAAAGAAAATATCCCGAGGATAGTTCTGTCCTTCTCTCTCCTTTGCTTCGCGAAGATCAACGGCGTCTCGCGCAGATCTTTCCAGAGGCAAATGGTGAGCAGGGGGAGGGGGGAGGTCGAAGGAGAGGATGGGGTATGAAGAAAAAAGGGCGAGTAACCGGCAAACGTAAGTAGCGTTAAGCGGAGGTGAGAAGAGATATCTCGCTTTATAAAGTACAGTAAAGCGAGGCACAAGAGTGGAAAGGATGTATCCTTCCACGAAGGAGAGAGAAACGGGAGATAAAGAGGTGCGAGGCAAGAGAGAGGCACTGGGAACGAAGAGGTAACCGGTTTCATTGAGACAGCGTTTCAGCATTGAAAGAAAAAAGAAAAAAAAAAGATTGAAAAACATAAAGGAGAAACGTGGAAAAAAAAAAGGTCTTGGAGAACCGCCGTCGAGGCATTCTGACGCTGATTTCTCGTGTACCTCTCTCACGATTATTCGATCGGCTTGCTCTCTTGCACACTCGACTCCCTCTCGACGAGAGAAAAATAATCAACGGACGATCGAGACGCGAAAGAGTTGCGTAACTCCTTAGAAAGCGACTGCGTGGCTCTCGCGTACACTATTGCGTTCGATGTGTGGTCAATGAGTGAGAAGGGACAGAGCGAAACGACGTATGAGAATTGGCAAACGAGAAAATTCAGGAATTCTTGCACTGCTTATCGAAAAGACTGTACCCTGCGATTATGATAATTTTTTTTCTCCGCTCAATGGTGGCCCTGAACAAGCCTGGTGAAGAATTTACAAAAATTGCGGTTCGTAACGCTCCGATGTCGTGGAGGGAAAAAAAGTCGGTACGCGGATGGGTGACCGTTTTTGGACGTACTGGATTGTGATTGACGTGCGAGAAGTCCACGGCTTTTGGTTGAGTCATATTAGAGCTCTGGGAATCCATATTGACACGAGTTATCGCCAGTTTCCCTGTGCCCTCGTGGAAAAAGCTATTCAGCGTTTCTCGGTCTCAAATTCGGATAAACATAAAGGGGATCATCGAAACCCAGTTAGGTAAAACGTAGTCGAATGGGTAACCGCTTCGGGATACGAATTATCGGGAGTTTCCCCGTGCCCTCCTGCAAACAGCGATATTTCCTTCTCGGTAAAAATAAATGTCAACGTTGAAACGCGAGTTAGACAAAAAGAGATTTGACAATTGTACGGCGAAGTATTTGTTTTTCAATGGTGCAATTGTTATGAAAAAAAAAAAAAAAGATATCGAGGTAAGTCAATCGCGCGTGACTTTATCGCGAAAGCACACACATTCCGCCGCGTCATTACTATCGAGACTCTTTTTCCTGTCTCGTTGCGCCATCCTGCTCATGGGCGCGTGTTTTTTCTTCCCCCTCTTCTTTTTTTCCCCTCTTTCCCCTCGCTTCGTCCGACGGTCTCATTGACTGAAGAGTCCTCTTGGCTCGTAAGCGAAACGTACAAGACCGACGAAGGAGAATGGCCGCAATGAGTGCTGAATTGAGGGACATTGTTGGCTTTTTTTTCTTTTCTTTGCCTCGTTTTTTTTTTACGGCTCGTTTTATCGATTAAACGCCAGTAGTAATGGCCGATAACTCGCGCTATTGTTGCATCGAACGTTTTTTACTGCTAACGAAATACGTCACGTATTCATAACCGTAACAACCGTAGACGTTTCCACCACTGGAAACGACGATCCATTTTCTCACTGGCGAAAGAACCTGCCAGGAGAGGAAATTAAATTGAAATACCGACTTGGACCTACTTTTTTTCTTTTTTCATTTCAGATGAGCCTGGCTGAAGGACCTACCAACCAAGAGCACCAACGGTGGCATTTTTTTTTTCATAGGTCTGATAACTACAACATTGAATTTTGCCTCTTGGGCCATGCGAGAAAAATATAATCTTTGCCAATTTTTTCAACTCATATATCAATTTGCAATTTGTAATCACATGGCAATTATGTTAAACTTAACTTCAGTTATCATTAAAAATTAAAAATCCATATTTGTCCATAATAACTTAGCAGCATTAAATTAGCTTTTAATCAAATGTTTAAGTACAAACATAAATAAATAAAAAACCAAAAGAACTTTGCATTTTCAATGTGAAAACTTCAAGTATTGAGCTTTAAAGTTTATCAATGTTTTTCGATCAGTAAAAAAACCCTAAAACTCACAAAATCCCAAACTCATTCTCAAAATACCCGTATCAGAATCAAAATAATAGATAATTGATCCCTGGGTTGGTGAAGCCATTGAGGTTAATTCAAACCGACGTAGGAGTATAAGAAAACGTTTTATCAAAAAAAAATAAATAAATAAAAAAACTGGAATATCAGGGATTATCCATTCCATCAGCGGATTGGAGGATGTCAGAGGTTCAATGAAAAATTGGAATAACAGGAATTATCGATTCCATCGAATCAACGGATCGGAGGATGCGAGGCGTTTTATTGAGAATCTAGGATACGAGAAAATGTGTGTTCCACCGGAGGCATCGAGGATTCCTCAATTGAGGATGTCAGTGATTGAAATATGGAATATCAGGAATTGTTTGTTCCGCAGTATCCATGAATACTAACGTAAAGTTTTTTCGGCCTCCTGTACGAATTAAATAATTCCTTTGATCCAAGTAACTCCCTTCATATTGGTTTTTATCATGGTGGGGGGGGGGGGGGTTTTTCGAAGGAATTTTGATAAAAGCGAGAACTGGAAAAAAAGTAAAGCGAGCTTATTGAATTAAGGTGGTACGTGCATGAACTTCCTCATTAGAAACAAAATTGAATTTTTTTTTGTATACTGTAATATAGGAATTCAGAATTACGTCCTCGAACATTCAGCATAACCTATCTTACCGAGAAAACACGAAAGGAGTGGATTAGGAAACCCGAACTTTGATTGACCAGAAGGCTCAAAATTCCGAATTTAAATTTATGGAAACTACAAATTTAGTACATTTTTCGATTTGTTTGGGTTTGTTTAAAATCAAGGGTTTAAAATCAAACTAACGAACCCAAACAAACCCAAAAATTTAAGAATTTTGAAGTTTCGGACTATCAAAATTCGGAATCTTTAGCCATCTGGTCAATCGAAGTTCGAGTTTTCTACCCCACCCCAACACGACAGTAATTAATTCATGAAATCAGTATATTTACTACACAACATTTGGGAAATACGTGCAGATCGATTTTTAGCACGGAAATATTAATAGTTTGCGATTAGTGCAACTATGCAAAAAGCGAAAAAATGTAAAAAAAAAATGCGATGACATCTGCTTCGTAAAAAATTACGGATTACGGATTAGTGAGATTTATTTTTGCCTTTGCTAGTCGACACATAGCCACTACACACATATACACTCACATTAAACAAACGACGTTCGTAATGTCTTTCGGGAAGATCTTTATGAAATGGCGGTTGATAAGACCACTCGGGTCAAGTTGATTGCTACTTTATTAAGTATATTTGATTTTGATAATAACAATTGATTTGATTTTTGATAATATAATTATCAAATTATTCATAATTGATAATTATCAAATTATTGATAATATAATTACCGAATTATTCATAATTGATAATTATCAAATTATTGATAATATAATTACCAAATTATTCATAATTGAAAATTATCAAATTATTGATTATATAATTATCAAATTATTGATAATATAATTTTTCAAATTATTTTTACTATCTTGATTTTTGATAATAATAATTGAACACGTTTATTACAAACACCTCTCGAATAATTATATTTTTACAGTGAATATTATTACGCGTAAATATATTGTATTTTTCTATTTTGAGATTAAAAAAAATTATAGACATACTGTTGACTAGTAAATCCGCTGGTACTACCATAAGTGTCTCGAATCAGTCAGCTGCGTCGGAAAACTCATAGAGTATCGTGTAAACGCTTCAGCCGCAGAAAATAAAAATAAAAAAGACTTTCCATAGGGAAGGCGCACGTGGAGGTTGGAAAATATTACCAAGCCATTAGGCGCGGACTACGAGGCGCCCGCTGGGCCATTCCCTCCGCGATAAAACAGCGAGAGTTATTCGGGAGCACGGGAGGAGAGCGAAAGAGAAAGAGAGAAAGAGTGAGAGTGAATGGAAAGACCAAAAGAGTAAGAAAAGTCGATTCGCGAGTGAGGCCAGTGGATGGAGGCTGAGTACGGGTCAGAGAGAAACAAGAGCACGCATATAGCCGGCAATTGTTGCTGGCTTGTATCGTGATGAAAAAAAAAAATCATGGCAAAGGGCTCCCCCACTGTCCTGCTGAAAAATTGCTACAAATAGTCTATTATATCTGGCAACGATCGTATTTACAATCCCTTCGGAAGTGGAGCAAAAATTGTTATGTTTCCCTCTCCTGTAAGCCTAAATGTCCCTTGCCGGAATTGAACTTCAAAAATGATAGAAAAATTTGTTTGTTACTCTTATTCAACCTTCTACAATTTCTGGAAGTTCTCGTATAAAAACACGATTTTCCATAACGAAAAATTACTTCTCCAACGAAGCTTGTAAAATAAATGTAAAAAATGGTAAATCATTGAACATACCTACATTTAAATCGAGCAATAATTACAGCTCTACATTTCAAAATGCACCAATTTATTGTTTCATCTCTTCCTTTACAATAAAAAATCATATTTCGCCAATCCGTCGTACATCCCTAAACACAGATCCCAAAAAAATAAATAAGGTTGATTTTCGTTGTCTGGAAAAGGAACGAAATTTTCAATGTTGTGTCTTCATCGTCGATAAAATGTTTTATAAATTTCAATTGCTCATACATCAATACCATAATAAACGTTGTCTCGATTTTCATAGCTCGAATCTACCAAAAGTAAGTAATAATAATACAAACAAAATCGCCGTCCTACGAACCTTCATGAAAATATTAAAACAAAAAAAAACAAATTAAAGCAAAAAAAAAACAAATTAAACCAAAAAAAAAACAAATTAAATCAAAAAAAATCAATTAAACCAAAAAAAAAACAAATTATACCAAAAAAAAAAAATACCTATATTCCCTGCGCCCCAACAATAAAAATTTCGTCCCGTGTGTTTGAACTTGAATAATTGAATCGTCTCTCGTTTAATCCTATCAAGTCGACGAATAATTGAGACGACACAATTGCCAACGTGTTGCAAACGAGGACCGAGTGGTATTTACATTTTCATCTCACGCATGTTCTCTGCATTGTGAAAGTTAATATTAACGCTTAACCTCCAACATATATATATATATATATATATATATACATATATACTTCTACGTACAAAAGTATAGATGTACTTATCTGTTCCCTAACAAAAAGAGCCCTTTCACTCTCGCTCCTCTTGTCTTCCCTCATCCATTGCGGTATATCCCCGCACCCCTGATGCCTTTGTGGAAGAGATTCTCGAGAACCCGTTCTGAATTTAGTCACTCGACGAGAGGTGGCGCGGGGATAAGAGTGGAGAAGGAAGGTAACGGCGCAACGGTGCGGGGAGAGGGGAGCAGAGGGGAATGGGCTCAAGCACGAGAACGATGTTGAAGGGGTTTTGGGGCCGACGTTGAAGTGGATGGGACGAGGGTACGAGTGAGAAAGATGCATAATAAAGTCTACGCAAGAGGGAAAAAGACAGAGTGGGGGGGGGGGGCGTTGAGGACCACGCTGGACCGCTCGCACGTCCGTCCGTTAATTAAGTTAACGACCCCTAAAGTACTCGCGGAACGAGACACTGGAAGAATAGAGATAGAACGAGGGAATGAAAGAGAAGTACGAACTATATATATATATATTTATATATTGTAAAAGTCTTCATGACGAAACGTGCAGGAAGCCGGAACCCACGACGCGAGTATGTTTGCTAATCGTCATCGTCCATTGATAATCTCTGTCCTGGTGAACCTCGAATTTCCTGACGTTTGAATCAGATTCTTACCCAAATTGATTTTGATAACGAAGGAAGTTTGACGTTTGCAGGGTTGGTATACGAGGAATTTTTTTGTCTATTTTTTTACGTTTGTCTCGATTAATCGATAATGTATGCTCGATTTTCTCTCAAGCTCCCAGACGGATCGTTAAAACGACGTCATATTCGTTGGAATGGATTTATAGGCGATTGGTGAAAACTTTAATGTATATTGAGGTTTTGAGTGATTATTGATAATCATGAAATTATATTATGAATTAAATTGAAGAGTCCGATGAATCCTAAGTAGCTATGGAACCATCGGTGCAAGCTTCAACTTCGTTTATTTATTATTCAATTAGCCATTTATAAGGCTAAATATGTACGATAGAATCTAGACCTCCGAATCGACGATTTTCTAATTTTTGACCAACTTTTTGGCCAGATCCAGTAATACCTTGATAGCCCGATTTGACCTTGATATACCTCAACAGCCAAATTTGATTTAAAAATATCTTAATAGCCCAATTCGACATTGATATACCTTCACAGCCTAATTTGACCTTGATATACCTCGCTAGCCAATATAACCCTAAAATACCTCGATAGCCAAATTGGCCTCTTGATATACCTCGATAGTCCAATTCGAAAATAACGTTCGACGAACGATGAAGAAAAATTACTTTCGTTGCGTTCCAGAAATGTAAGCTTCGCGTGACTTTTCACAGGCAACCGGAAGCTGCACAGAAGATTTTACATAGCGACGATAGCAACGTAAAAAAAAAAGATACAATTTTTATCGTGTAAAAAAAACTGTAACCTAATGATTCTCATTCAGTCAAGCAAATCATTGGCTGTTAATATCCCATTTTGGGGGGGAGCAGATGGCCTGCGATGTTCGTACGAAACGTCATGAAGGTTCCATCCGTGAGCACACTCTGGATTGAACGTGTACGCACGTGAATGAGTGCGTAAACCGTGGAGGGCTGCGAGTACGAGCTTACTCACGCATTCCATCAATTATGCGTGTTTGAAAATCTCGCGTGTCCCACGGGTTCACGTTACTTCTGCGAGCACCGGGTCTAACTCGAGAGTACGTACGGGCCGTTTCCAAGCCACACTCGGTCGAACTTGGACACACGCAGAGACAGGATACGCTTACGGATACTTGGACATTGCCGAGTGCTGTATACGATGACAAATATAATAGCACATCGAGGACGCAGTCGGCTAAACTCGACTCCGGCCTATATCTATTTATAGCGCGTGATTAGATACGTATAGCAGCGGCGAGCGTGACGAGATCATACCAGAGGTGACGCCATGCGTGCCTACCGCTTCCTCTTGGTGAGCATCATCATCATCATCATCATCATCGTCGTCGTTGTCGTCATCATCATCATTATGTACACCATCTACCACGAGCATCTTGATTATGACCAACATCGTTGTAATCGTCAGCATCCTTGTCGTAGGCTTTATCATCTTTATCGTTAAAAACATCATTATTGTCGTTTAGAGAATTATCAGCATTGTCACGATTATAATGATCGTCAGCATTGTCAAAATTATCAACATGATCATTGGAGTTATCGTAGTCATGATTGAAATGATCAGTATTAGATTCATCAGCATTAGGATTTCCATCATGATCATCATGGAATTATCATTATTATCATCGACTGCTTCGTTATGCTTTATTGTTAGAAATACCAGCATTATTGTTATCATCATCATCGTTAACATCGTATTGTCGTGATAATTGGAATCATCGTTGTCATTGAAAAAGTTATTACTATCAGGTTCATCGTTGTTAGACGTATCATCAGAATAATTAGAATGATTATTGTCATTATCAGCTTTGTCGTTATTAGAACTATCTTCATGAGAACCATCAATATCATCGGGATAAATCATCATCATCATCAGCATTAATCATGATTATGACCATCAACAGAATCGCCATCAGCAGCATCAGCATCATCACAATCAACATCGTCATCCTACTTCCTCTTTTCCTTCTACTCTTTCTCACTCTCTCGCTCGCTCTTTCTCTCCATCTGTGTCCTCAGGCCTAACCCCCCTTCCCTCTCCCCTTCGACTGTCATTATCGTATCCGTTTCCCTTCTTCCTTCTCACGATGACGGCACACTTGGCTTCGTCGTACCGTACGATTTTGCCTGAATACAGGCAGCTAGGCACTACACGAGAACCGCAACCGATGACGTAATCACCGACCGAATGAATTTGGGCATCGTTGAATGATCGTTGCTCAATCGATATAACCTTCCATATTCATGACCAAAAGGGAGAAATGTTTGCGTACATTCACTCCTCAATATTCTCCTTTCGAAAATCCATTTATTATTGCAATTCGATGCGCGGTTACGCATCTGTCGATTCACCCGAAATTCTCGGATGACTCGACAGAAACAAGCGCGTAATGACTTGGGAAAATAGCTTTTTTAATAACGATATTAAACTATTGAATGTAGGGAAAAGAAAAGTACCAAATAATTTTAGAAAATCCAAAAAGAATGATTGCTTATTGTTTACCTTGTAAATAACAAAAACCCTAGGGTTTTTCAACTTTGATTGAAAAAACGGAGAATCCAAGTTTATAGACTTGAAGTTCGCATCGTTGCGACGCAACGAAATTTTTTTTCTCATTTTTTTTTTTTTGTTTCCTTAAATCTATTAGGTGGTGATTTATTTTTTTGTCATATTTGAATTCTATGTTAGCACAATAAAGATTTGTATAATTATTGAGATATTTTTATTACGATTACATTGAAAAAGAAATAGGGAAAATAATGATTTCCGTTGCGAACTTCAACCTTATCCAAGTTTTACGTTCTTTGTTTACCCTAGATAGAAAATTCATTAATTCGCATTCTAACCAATAATGCGTTGTATCAGGTCATTCGTTTTCCACTCAGCGAAGGATCGACCCTTCTGATTGCAAAGTGCTCACACTTACCCCAAATGACAAAAAACCCTAGGGTTTTTCAACTTTGATAAAAAAACAGAAAATCCAAGTTTTCCGTCCTTTGTTTATCCTAGATAGAAAATTCATTAATTCGCATCCTAACCAATAATGCGTTGTATCAGGTCATTAGTTTTTTCACTCAGCGAAGGATCGGCCCTTCTGATTGCAAAGTGCTCACACTTGCCCCAAAAAACCCTAGAGTTTTTCAACTTTGATAAAAAAACAGAAAATCCAAGTTTTTCGTCCTTTGTTTACCCTAGGTAGAAAATTCATTACTTCGCATTCTAACCAATAATGCGTTGTATCAGGTCATTCGTTTTTTCACCCAGCGAAGAATCGAGGCTGGTGGGGATTCGTTGGAACCCGTTGGCGCCGTTGTTAACGAGTGGAGAATCGGCGCGAGTGCTGGCACGATCGAGGAGGAAAACGCAGCGGATTCGGGCGTATAGTTAACACGAGGGAGTACGATAATAGTCGTGAGCCAGGAACACGAAGGAGATACGCGGTGGCGAGCTCGATGGTAGTAGTAACGGCACGCGGTCACGCGGGGGGAATTAGCGGAGAGGATAGTCGTAACCGCGACCCATCGGGTGAATACATAGGATGCCGTTGCATACCGTTGCTCACCTCGACATACCAGCGGCCAACGTACGAAGGAATGCGCCCCACAGTGTTGCCTCGAGAGGCTTATCCTCTCACATTCAATTCGTACACTCCCCGGTGCACACTCGTTGTCTCTATCGCACGAGCAACACGAGACCTCTACGAATCACTCAAATCTTTCATCCTTTTTTTCATGAATTCCCCCCCCCCCAAAAAAAAAACCGAGCTATCGTCGATTCAACGATCAATATTTATCGATTTTTGCTAAAGTTAAAGGTCAAACTCCGGAAAAACGAAATTGAGGAGTGTTAGAGCGATATTTGAAAATAACTGATGGTTAAGGGGAGTTTTAATGAAATATGAACTTTCCCTACATTTCTTGTAATCTCCTGTCATTTTTTAAATTCTGATACTCTTTAAACTCGATTTTTTAACTCCCATTTGGATCGAAGTTGAATTTTGGGTTATGCAAAATTTCGGTATCAGGTATCATTCATATTTTTTATTTATTCACAATTTTTTATTGAATTTGGTTTGATTTAATTTAATTTAGTCGGTATCTTATTTCATGGGTTTAGTGTTTAATTTTTTTTAATAGATTTTTAGTTTCAACTTCATTTGTTTTATTTCTTCGTTTATTTATATTTTTATTTAAAGAAATAGTTTTATGGGTTTGTTTCCTTGTGATACATTTTATGTGCTCTCCTGTGATTTTTTAAAACTCGGGTATTCCATTTCGACAATTTCTGGGGTCATCAACCATCTGGGGTAAAAGTTATGCGATGGAGAACCTCGTATTATAGAATCAAACACAATTAATATTTTTAGTTGAATATTAATTATTCTTTAAAATGTATTTTATGTTACCCCCCCCCCACGAATTAAATAATAATTTATATTATTACTATATTTAATATATATTATCATTTACATGTTTATAACATATTATTATTTATGTTTATTGGAACAAATTCTTTAACAGATTTATTTCCTTGCATTAGACATGAGATTTTCTAAAATTTGTTTTTCTATTGCACTCCGAATTTTTATATTCGAGTAATACGAATTATGAATTTGTTTCTTAAAATCCTCAATAAACAGCTCAGTTTACCCGCAATATCCAAAAAAATGTATAATTTTTTAAAAAATGGAAAATTCATTCTTTAAAGCCTCCTACTTGAAAAAATCTTTTTTCCTAGTTTTTTTCGATGTTTTTTTTTTGTAAAGCGACAAAAATCTGATAAACGAAAAGCGGGTATCCATAAATTCATGACACGAAGCCTGGATAGTGGGATCGCTGAAGAGAGAAAGAGAGAAAGATGGTTCGATTGTTTTTCATTCGCCAATTGAGTGAGCTCGTACATGCAGCAACTATTCTCCCCTGCATCCTCCCCATTTCTGACGCTATCGAAAGTGTGAACGCAACAAAACGATTCGCAGTTTCGATGTACGCACTTGTATGACTCGCAATGCGATACTCCCGAATTCATCGAGTGCACGTTCAAAAGCGATCGAAAACTCGAAAAATGTGTTCGTCCAGAGATTTGAAACGAGGAAAAACGAGGACTCGTTTCTCTATCGCTGAGATTTTGTAAAATGGACAATGAATGTTCATCCAGTTTGTTTCTATATGTGATACGGTTTTCAACATCGAACTTCATCTCGAAACAATTACTGATACTGTCTCAATAATGATACCTGCATTCGAGGATTTCGTGTCGAAATCCCCCCTCCAAATTTCCCATTTTTTCAAATTTCAATCGTTTTCTTCAATTTTCATCAATCGACTTCAATTTTTTCAATGGTCAATAGTCAAATAGTTCAAAAAAACTTCATGGTTTTTTAACTATTATTTTTCTTTCAACTATTTAATTAATTTTCATTTTTGACTATTTTAGTGCATTTTCAATTTTTTTACGATAAAACTGTAACTTTTGACAATACCTTTAAATACTTTTCACTGTTTTTAATAGTTTTTCTCATTCTCTTTGAACCAAATATAAAAAGGATTTTCGCGACGATTTATGCTCGCCGGAAAAAACGAAGCTTGCTGAAAAAGTCTATTATATTTTGTAACCGGCAGGATGACGGTAATTTAACATTCGTACCGAAAAGTACCAAAAAATGTTTGGCTTTATAACCCAAACTTTGATATGGTAAAGCTTTTTTATTTTGTCGGGAAAATTTTATTTAACTTGTTTGAAAAGTTAATGATGATTAATAAATTTGTTCGAACGTTATTGATTTTAAAGCAAAGTTTAGTGGCCTCATATACGACTTTTAAACAAATTTCAAGGTCGTTACGAAGCCGCAATTTTTAGGATTCCCACAATTTATGATTTCCGCAATTTTTGAAGATTTTCATGATTTTTTATGATTATCGAAATTTTTGAAGATTTTCGAAATTTTTGAAGATTTTCGAAATTTTTGAAGATTTTCGAAATTTTTGAAGATTTTCGAAATTTTTGAAGATTTTCGAAATTTTTGATACTTTTCAAAGTCGAATGCCGTTAAAATCACTTAACCTCAAATACGCGTGTTAGAATGGGTCGGTCTCACACGTGCGCGTCGAGGCGAAGGCACGCATTCATATTGCATGGAACGGTTCCTGTAGGCGTGCACGTACAGTTCACCGCAGTTCCAGAGCGTGATCCGCAGCAGCCCGATATAATCCGATTCCTGCCCAAAGAGCCGAATCGCGGCGAGCGTATGACCCGAAACGGCATCCGCCGTTTCGGGTCTGTAGATGCGAACATTCGCGTCTGCATTCAGCGAAAGCGACCCGAGCGAGAACGGCCCGAGGCAGATATACGTTTTGCTTTTTTTTTTTATCAAAATCAAACATCGCAAGTTTCGCAGTTGATTCCTCTTGTGCATAATTTCGAGGATCTTATTTGATGAGAAATAGAGTAAATTTATTATTAATTTATTATTATATTTATTATTTACGATTATTCATTTTCTATTTATTCTATTCAGATTTATTCAGTACTCTTTCGGAAATTTTGTAGTTATTTTTTGTCTACAATTATTTTCTGAATTTTTTGAACATTCTCTCTTGTCATTTTCAATTAATTAATTTTTTTTTTATTATCCAAAAGATTGATTCAGCAATGCGATTGTTAAATGCTGATAAGAATACCTAGAATAATTTGAGCAATAGTCCTAAATTTTATCCTTAAAAAAACATTAACTGATGATATATAATTAACAATCATACGATTACCTTAATATTTCAGCTTCATCATAGCCTGAATCACATCACAAAATTGTGTTAAATTCAATTTTCTAAAATTGTACATTTTTTTAATTTTAAGAACGTTTCAGAAAAATTGTTTTTTTTTTCTATTCCGAGAAAAATGAACAGAAATTAGAAGTTCGTTTTCTGAAATTAGAATATAAAATGAATAATTGTGCTTTTTTGAAAAATGTTGAAAAAGTGTTTTCATGATATTTTGGCTGCATGAGTGAATTATTCGAATTATCCTCCCTAATAACAGGTATTTCATGCTCGGTCGGTAAATTTATGGTGGATCGTTGTAAATGAAAAAATTCCGAATTGAGTAAGTTCTGGTTGCGCGCGCAGTACCAGTGTTTACTGCACCCGTGCGTTACGGAGTTGCGCCATTCCACAGATTAGCGTCAATCCGTTTTATCGTACCGCCGAGTAACGTCGAGAGCGAAGACTACGATGAGGACGAAATTGACGACGTGCTAACTACACGCGCACGCACGAATGCTCCGAACGGCGTTTTGGAGCATCGCGCGAGCAGCTGTCACCAATGTCGCGTCACTCGCGACAAACTCCCTCGCGTGAATTTCTTTTTTTTTTTTCTTTCACTTTCTCATTTTCCTCATTATCCGAAGTTATAACTTGTAAATTATAGGTTTGTAAACAAATCAGAATCTTGATAAATGTTTGCTTGACATTCATGCAATCGATCAAAGAAAAATTGAAAAATAACAAAAAACATTTTCTTTGGATTCCAAGGATGTAAAGTCTTGTAAATCATCTTACTTATTTACAATGTACAATTTACGATGTAAATTATCATAATATGGAAAAATTTATTTCTTTATCAGTCATTTCTTCATTATTAGTTCTTCTAACAAGTTAAGAAATTTCATTGTTTTTTCTCTTATTAATAATAATTTTTTTATTTCTGAATTCTTAGTTCTTGTTTATTAATTTCCTCACCATTCATTCCTTCATAATTAATTTCTTCATTATTCATTCCTTCATAATTAATTTCTTCATTATTAATTTCTTTATAATGATTTTTTTTATTCTCAGTGTTTTCATTATTAATTTCCTCATTACTTACTTTTTCGTAATTCATTTCTTTATCATTAATTTCTCCATTAATAATTTCCTTGCCATTAATTTCTTCATTCATCGATATTCCATTCAAAGCAATGCCCTCACCAATCGTACGTCGCAATCGTAGTTTACAAAGTACGATTTTGTACAACAATAGAAATAAAAAAAAGCCATAGGA
>JAPYZJ010004250.1:14110-31598 GCA_030522765.1 Ophioninae sp. B BG-2022a | reverse complement strand
AATTTCAAAGTTGGACCATCGATTTTTGCCAATTTTTCCATACATACCCCTTTGCCTCTTTTTTTGCGATTTTTCGAGTGGACTTTCCGGGGAAACTATGAGAGATATCGATCTGAATCCAACGCCATTATTTAAGTCAGGTAAAAACCTTTTCCAAACCCACCAAATGAATCTCTATAGCACAGAAGAAGCCTACTCTACGACCTTTTGAAATATCGTAATTTTAGAGATTCTGGAAAAGTGGCCAGGGAAGTCGAAAAATTTTTTTTCCGTTTTTAAACTCTTAAAAGGGTCTATTTAATCGGAAATTTTCTGCTGATTATGAATATGCCCGAAATTTTGCCGAAAGTGCAAAATTAGACTGAGAAAATACGAAAACCCTTTCTAGAATATTTTTTTGACATTTATTCCTAGAAATAATTAACCGCGATGGGTAATATCAATTGCAACGTTATTATTAATAACGACCATCAAAAGTTCCACAAACTATCCTCACGCGCTCCCTTAACGAAACAAACTCAAAACTGAACGTCGCTGCGAATAACTTGGATTTAACATTTTGTTTTTTTCTTTTTCAAGATAAAAAACAACGATAATCGAATAACAAGAAACACATGTTTGTTTTTTTTTTAACATAAAACAACATCGATTTATTTAACATAAATGCTTGCACGTTATAATAGAAGTTCATTATAATGTTCAATAATAATGTAATCGTAATAGTATTCACATATACATGAAATAAGGCACGTCTGATATTATATTAATTGAACGTCGTACCACGTGACCGAAATAACGGTACGATTTCGACGAATCCATATGTCACTTTCTCTTATGATATGCTACACCCTTACGAAATGTAGAAAATGTCATATGTATATTTATGTGGATTATATACACATATATGAATATTCGTTTGTATAAATGTCTTTTCATTTCGCGAGCCCGATCGTTTTCTTTCCTTTCCGACATTTCGAAGATTCCTCGATGCCTTCGATCATTCCGGAAATGAAAAAGTCACGAATCGCAACTTTGCGTTTTTTTTTTTTTGTTTTTCGTAAACGTCTAGTTGACGCGACATTCATTTCCGGTCTTTTTAGAACAGCGATGATTCGACGAGATACAATTGTCTCGCTTACGAGTCAAATTTCGATAATCGGTAATGTTTGCTTGTTCTTTTCTTTTTTTTTTTTTTGTTTTTTTCCTCTTTTTCGAAATGCTTAGTTAAGTACTCGCCAACCCATAACGACTACGTTTCTTCGCTACTTTCACGATCATCTCTTACGTAATTAAAGTAACGCGTCGATTTTTCTCTTATCTCGTTTTTTTTTAAAAAAATGCATCTTTTTAAAGCTATTGGCACACGTGAAATCGTAGATTCGGGCGTATTTCTTCTTCTTTTTTTTCATTCGATACAAGACTCCGTTTAAACGCGAAGACATATGAGAGAAGAGAAGAAAAAAAAAAGAAGAGTCGTGTATCGAAAGGGATTGTGGGACGCGAACGGAATTTGCGAATTCATTATAGTGCTAATTTGCTGCGCGATGCGTTTTCGATGTGAATTCTTCATTGTAAACTTTTTCTTTTTCGTTTGGGTTTGTTTGGGTCGGTTTTGCGTCGGCACGAATGACTCCAATTGTTTCTCCAGCGATCGCGAATTTCAAAAAAATCTCGTTTAATATCGTTGTCATTCAAACTATTCAACGTTTGTTTGGGTTTTTTTTTTTTTTTTGTTAATAGTGGAGTAAATACGTGTCAAAGGTTAAAACGAAAAATCGAACGCATCGCGCGGGTTACAACGGAACTTTCGTTCCTTCGTACTTCCTCTTCGTATCGATTACAATCTAAGTAAACTGGCGTCGAGATATGCGTATGAACTACACGATATTATTTTACACGAATGTACAAAATCTGGCTTCGGAATGTATAACGCGAGGAGCTCATCGATTTCGACCTCGTTTCTTTTTTCTTTTTTTTTTACATGTAATTTTCCTCTCGTTGCGTCTCGTTACATCGGAGTGAAATATTAGGTTGGGGAATAAATTCATAGCTTTTTTTATATTTTCTTTTATTTTACAAACGATTTTTTTACTGATTTGACAAAGTTTAAATATTTATTCGATAGTCTTTCCGCTCTGCAAAACTGTGCTAATCGTTTTTTTGAGTAATTTAATTTTTTTACTTTTGAGGCTAAGAAATGGAATATTTCAAGCAACATTTTCGACACCTGCTTTTAATCGAGACCGAAATGCTACGAAGCAGAAAAACATTTGCAACGTCGAAAATACGAAAAGCAGGTGTCGAAAAATCTTGTTTATTTTTATTTCCAGGATATTCCATTTGCAAGCTTCAAAAGTAATAAAAAATGAAATTACTCAAAAAGACGATTAGCACAGTTTCGTAGAGCAGAAAGAGCTCTATCGAATAAATATTATACACTCAGTCGAACAGCTAAAAAATCGTAAAACGAAAGAAAATATAAAAACGGTGGAAAATTATTCCCAAACCTAATAGCACTCTTTCGCTTCATCATCTTCTGCATCAACCTCTGGATTCTCAATTATAACAAAAAAAAATATAACATTCGCGTATACGAATATTCTATATCGATACTATCAAAGATTCGTCTTTTTTTTACGTTTACTATGGAAACAAAATCCAACATTTGAAAACGAAGAATTTTCTTTCACGAACAACACGAACGATCGTATCGTGATAAACGTTTCGTTTCCCAGTATAAAGGGTGAACGAAAAATGCGAGGGAGATAGAGAGAGAGAGAGAGATAAATCTTAAAAGTTTAACAAAATTGTGGAAGAAATACGGGACGACAGTGACATCCCTAATCCGCTTTTCTGGTTCCGTATTTACAACGTTTTACAAATCTCTCGAAGTCGACGGCAACGCCCCGTGAATTTGGCATTGGCGAATTCTCATGAGCTTATTTTTTTAATCAACGATCAACGGAGTTCGATCGTTCAAGTATTTTTCGTTTTTTTGTTTTTTTTTTCTTCTTCTTTTTGATAGTACGAACTCTGTTCTTCGTTTCAACGCTCGAAGAACCGGATATGTATAACGCGTTGAATCTCTAACCTTAAATCCGAATCGCCAGCAAGAAATTTGTGGCGTCGACTTGGGACTTTTGAGACAAAAAAATAAAACGAAAATTCGGCATTTTTTTTTGTTTCGTCGATAACTATCGTAAATCTAATTATGTACAGAAATTCAATATTCTGTGCGTATGAGCAAGCTACGAAGTTTCGTTCCTCGTAAAACGACACCTCGTCACTTCGAACGACGAAAAAACAGCTTTTCTTTTTTTTTTCTTTTTTTTTCTTTCGTTCTTTTTTCCTTCTCGTTGGTTTGTCGCGAAGTCTTTCATTTTACGATTAACGTACGATACGATAATCGTTTAATTAGGCCTCCTCGTTATAATCGATTTGGGACTTTCCACGTACGTTTGTCGCAACGTTTCGTCAGATGGAGATCGTTCTCATCGCCAAAAATGTTTCGAGAACAAACGACGAGTTTTTTGTTGTTTTTTTTCCACGTAATATTACCATTTGATCGAACGATACAAAAATAAACCGAAAAAATCTAGATCAAGGAAGTTTTGTATTCCGAGCGTCGATAATTACTTTTGAACTTTCTTAGCGACGCTTTACAAGCGCGGGCTCGAACGGTTGTCCGCCTTTCAGTCTCTGCGACACCAACCTTCGTTTAACAGTTGGAAATTTTTATTTTCCTAATTCAAAAGTATCCCGAGAAAGCTTGAGTACGAAGAGATAGGTGAAACCCAAACAAACTGTATCATTGAAATTTCGAAGAAAACGAAGTTTTCGTTTTCGTCTCGCAAAGTTACGTCATTATTCGTATCCATTGGACTGTGTAAGACGAGCGAGAAAAAGATTTTTCTTCATCAACGCGAAGTCCGTTCATTATTCAAAATTATATCGAAAATACGCTGTTTTCGTCCAAACTTGAATAATTGAAGAAACCTCCGAAATATTTCGGATCAGTATAAACCTTTTTTTAACATCCGAAGTTTTTACACCTAAATAAATAATCACTTTTCAATCTCCGTGCTATTGATCATGCAAAAATTGGAATTTAAAGAAAATGAGCATTTTTTACATCAGGACATGGATTCTTAAAATAGCTGTACTTTGCAGAAAATAATTAGATCGACGTTCGAAAAACATAAGATTTTCGATTAAGCTTCAGTTCCGAAAATCTGCAAAAAAAATTAATTCAAAAACTTGTTCAAGTTCGAACGTGTTCAGCCAATAAACGATTATGAACTGAGAATTCAACCGGAAACTTATCACATCCGCTCGTATTAGTGGTGTTGATACGACACAATTTCCTATTTCCTAGATTACACGTTAATGATATAAACTCAATTTCTTTCTTTTTCATGATTACGTTATTACGTAAAGATTTTACGTTGTCACATTTAATGACAAAAATAAATGATATTTAATAACCATTAATAAAATCGTCTTTTCGTTAACGGTATTAAGATATTCAATTAGATTGGTGGAGAAGATAGATATATTGATGTTTTTTTATGAACCGAGTTATTTGGTAACTCTTTGGTTTCCATTAAAGGAAACAATAAATTATTTTATGTTCTTCGCATTATAACGAGCATTTTTTTTTCGCTTTTCAAACTGCGTTGTATCGAAACATCGATAAGAACGGATATGATAAGTTTTTGGTTGGATGTTCAACAATTATTTAAGGACATTTTTAATTCGTTTAGAATCTCGAAGAATTATTTTCCTCTCGAAAATCCAATGATCATCAGTCGTTTCAGCTATTTCAGTCCACACACGTACACACCCACTTATTCAACGACGAACATATGCACCATTGTTTGTATCGAGATAACGCGTTAACGAAATATGCAATTGTTGAATCGACCTATCTCGCCTCGTTCGAACCATCGAAACGTTCGTCAACGGAATTGTAGCGTCGATCGGTCAGCCACCAAGCTCCGACACCCTTATCACGATTTTCGTTTTCATTGCGATGTGAGAAGACGCTATATCACAGCTTCGACGAATCGTAATTCTCAAACGACCATTTCTGCCTCGACGATGCCAATGTGCATTCCTCCATCAACAAACGTTGCTTGCTTTCCGTTATTGCGAGACACTTGTCGCTGCTCCCGTGCCTTATCTGCTTTGTCTGAAATTTTAAGGAATAATTCATTAACAGCTGATTTTTTATCGAGCTAAATTTGTGTGTGTGTTATTTTTATCCATAGAACCATTGTCAACCTTCAATTGATCGAATTTCTTCAACATTTTTCAAAATAAAAATGGAAGTTTGAAACCCAAAATGAAAATGAAAATCTAATGGAACCCAAATAAACCCAAACAAATATTTTTTTCCGAAACAACGAGTGAGGAATTCTTTTATCTCGGAACTAGAAGAGCTGCAAATTTGTTTTTGAGAACGTTTGACGACTAAAGAAATTTCAAATACATATTCTGTACACCTATAACAACCGACTTAACAATGATTATTTTCAAATTCATTTTTACTATTTTGGTTCGCAAAACGTTGGGAAAAAACATGCAATATTTTTCTTTCTATTTTCGTCGTCATTTTATTATTTTTACATATCCATTCAAAATTCTAGTCCGGTCGATTTCTAGGAATATATCGAATAAAAAAAAATAAAAAAATTCTGTTTCAAGCAGCCCATTTTTGACATTTCAACACCTAGCCACCTACCAATCATTTTGTTAACGTTTTTTAAGAGCTTTTTTTTAACAAACCTAACTAACCCTGCATCAAAATCTTCAATTATAATCTGACAAAAAAAATGATAAAAACTTTTTTCGAGAGTTCAAAGCAGAGACCTGCTTTGAGATGTAAAGTTTCGAAGGGGTTTGAAACGCCATTAAAATTAATCAAGACGTTTTAACTCACTGATGAAACTCAAATTGCTTATAATTTCATAAGGTTTTAAAAATTTACCTGAGGATTGTAAATCCAGTGCTGATTACCCTTACTTCCGTGACAGAGATAAAGAACTACGTCTGTTCCACTGTAATCGAGGCAGGATTCATCTCTGCGTATTTCCCCAGTTTTACTCAGCATCCAGTACTAAAGGGGAAGGGGACAATGAAGATAACATTAATAAAACGGAAATAAAGAAAGCCAATGGATTGCCTGAATAAGCGAACGACGTTTCTGGCGAATCGTACAAGGCCATCATTAATTATCACTGCTGTTTTATAGTTTCTCGTACAGACGTTTCAAAGCTTTACGATAAAGCGAAGCGAGTCGTGAATGTTTATCAAAAGGATAGAACCATGGGGGGTTGCCTTCCGGACAAACATTATACGCGAAATATCCCGAAAAACTGAGGCGGAAAATACGTTCCGGGTATTCGTAGTTTCAATTTTCATAAAATATGATTATCTTGTATTAGATATATCGAAAAATTGAGACGGAAAATATGCTTTGAATATTCGTATTTTCAATTTTCATAAAATATTATTATCTTTTATTAAATATCTCGATAAGTTGAAACGAAATATATATTCCAAATATTTGTATTTATTTGTTGTTTATTAGAATGTTTTTTTATGAAACATCGTTTTTTTCGAAAGGCCATATATTTTTCGTATTTTTTTTTATCCATCTCGTCAACTTTTTTAAACGACAGGAAAATTCCAACTTTTTTTTCAACTCGATCCAATTTACGGGAATAAAGTTCAATAATTTGGCGACTGCACGTGACGTTCATGTGAGCATGCGGTAGAAGCGAACAGCTCGTAATTGCAATTTTCTCGGAAGCTCGAGCGAACGTCCCGAATGAAAAAGTAATTTCCGTGCACCGAGATGAAAGGAATCGAAACCATGGATAATTTTGAATACAGTTCACCTTATCGTGGCAATGGATTTCTTTTTTTTATGATTATTGAGAGGGAAATAAATGAGTATCGAGCGTGGCTAAATTGAGGGACCGTACTCCATAAACTGAAATTGAGCTGATTGCGATTCACCGTCGAAAGACCAGTGGTCAAGGTTGCACCGTGAGCTGACTCAATTTCGCATACAAATTGAGGATCCATTTAGGTCTTCCCTGTCGAATAAACGCCAGAAACGTCGTTTCCAAACGGTAAGACGATAATAATTCATCTATTCGTTAAATCATAAAAATGATTAAGCATTTGCATTAGGAATTTGGAAGAAACAATTTAAAAGCGTTTCGCCGTAAAAAAAACGATCGAGAATAATTGTTTATTCATAATAATTCAATTTTCATTAATAAACAATTAATTCGTAAATTATTGTTTATTCATAAACAATTAATTTGCGTTCGTAAACAATTAATTCGTAAATAAGTATTCATAAATTCATAAAAAATTCATTTGCATTCATAAGCAATTAATTTGAGAATAATTGTTTATATATACAAAATTCATTTGTGTTTTATCGATGTTTTTAGAGAATTCTGAAAAAGCAAGCAGGTGCAAAAGGATTTTGAACGAAATAGTGGAAAACTGTGCAAACGCTTAAATTCTAACTTATTCTACTAAAGCATCCATATTAGCATCACTATTCCACATTTTTACGACTATTCCTAGTCGAAAAATATTGAAGTTTGGCAAAGTATATTTTACAACGAAATACCCACACATTTAAAGCTTACACCCTCAAAAACCATGAAAGCAATCACTCGTTACTTCGCTATAATAAAACCTTTATTTGTTTAGCTTAACTTTCGGCTGTTAACTGATTAATGATTAATAATTATGGTTAATAGATTAATACTTGCAGGACCTAAATACTCAAAAGCTTTATAAGTTCAACTTTCAACTTTAATTGTGATTTATTTTATTCTCCAATAAACAATACTTCGCAAAATAAAGATAGACTTGCGATTAAAAAAACAATTTTTTCCTTTTTCTGATAAACTCGTTTTGAAAGATGATAACCTAAATATTTTCTTGAGCTTAAGGACGTCATAAAATCTTTCGAGACTCGAGTTCGAAATTAACGAAGAAGCAAACAAACCCAAACAAATACACGTTACTTTCATAAAAAAAATTACGATTCATAAACTGTAAATAAAAAATTTGAAACAGTTTGTGAAAAAAAAGAAGAAAACTGAGGTTAAAAAGTTCATTATCCAAAACTGAATATCCAACATTTATTTGAGTCTAGAGGTAACCGAATACTTTCTTTTTTTTTTTTCGAGAACCTCGGGCTGCACTGGTCTGTGGAATTGAAGCGGAGAGTTTGCGGTTCGGGGCAACCCGAGTGAACAAGCCAAAAAAAAAAATCGTTACTAACCGCGTTGTGTTTTAAAAATCTAGTTCACTGGTTCAAGCCTCGCCGGGGTCGAAATGGGAAAAACGAAAAAACCAAAAAAAAAAAAAATAGAAAAAGAAAAGCTCTGTTTCTCGCAATTTGCTGTTTCTGTTTCTGGAATGAAGACAGCGGGGGGAGGGACGGTGAGGTGAACATTTCGCGGTGAGAGAAAGAGGTCGCCTTTGTATTTACGAGAGAGAGAGAACAACCGACCGTGTTTTGTACAGCTGATATTTTTTTGTATTTGTTTTGTTTTTTTTTTGTTTTTTTTCTATTTTCGTTTTTCCTGGCCCAATGGTGACCGTCAAGACCACCGGTATTTGCCCTCCGGACGTGCGGGCAACGCCTAAAAGAGTAATTACCGCGAACCAAAGGGTAATTGCGAAAGTAAATACGTAAATTGAAACGTTGGCTGTACGGTTGAAAAGGAGGGGTGGTGTACCTAACTTTGTACGTGTACACGTACGTACCGGTACCGAACAGTCCGGAACCGAGGGAATGTTTTTTTTTTTTTTCGTACGCAACTAGTTACCTGCAATTATCGCAAATGTGAGTACACACGGTAGAAATACCGTCTGCCGAGCAAACGAGGTACGAGTTAGCCAATGTAACACCATCATACGGTACATGCCTGATGAGACCAACGGAAACCACCAACATGTGAACCTGACGAATACGGAGTTTCCCTCAGAGAACGATAATTTAATTCTTCTCGGTTAGCTGAACAAAGTTTCAGTGCCAATTTGTCTCAAAACCGTATCCTGTACGGATGACGAAAGCTGACTTCAATTAATTTACTTTACTTTTAGAAATCATTACCGAAATGAGTTTGAGTCATGATGGAGATCCACTATTTGCCAGGATTCAATTAAACGTCAATTTCACGTTGGCAATCTTTTGACGTCCCATTGGATCGAGAGTTTCGTAAATTTTGAAATTTTTTTGGTTATTTTAATATGGAGGTGAATGTTTATCCTATCTGATTCAACAATATAAATGAATCGCGGAAAGCTTGGAATTTGATCCAGAATTGGAATGATTGTGTTTTATCTTGAACTCGTTAAAAAATTGTTGAATTATGCAAATTTATCATTACGAAGGAGTTTCCGTTACTTTTTTTATATACTATTTCAATCTCATGTTTTTTTTACGAAAAATGAACGCGTTTATTTTTAACCGAATTTTTTACACCGCTTGATGCTAAAATTTCCGAAATTGCTGAACTGATTGTTATATAATTTTATCACGTATTTCATTTTTCTTGCCGCAATTTTGTTATTTTTGCATGCACGTTAAAAAACTCGAGTTTTTCGTTTTTCGAGTTTAAAAAATCGATATTTCTGTTTTAGATGCTTCATTTTTTAAATTTCAACACCAGACCCAGAGTTTTTGAGATTTCAATAACCAAACGAGGCGTTCTATTCATAATCTCATAAAAAAATTAAAAAATACTTTTTTCGGGCTCCCAGAGAAGGATCCTGCCTCAAGAAAATGTACAAGTGTGCAATCGTTAGAGACGGGAATACGAGGTGGAAAGTTCAGATATTTTGGTACGGCAGGAAACGAGAATTTACGATTAATTTGGCATTCTTGCAACGGAAACCTCAATATATTTCGTGACGATTCGGTACAACAAGGCATTTCCTGAGTGCACTTTCGAGCGCAGATTAAAAACAAATGAAAGCATTGGGCATTTCTGCCCCCGAATAGCGAGTTTGTCTTCGGTCAAATTTTAACTGTCAAGGATGGAGAATACGTTTGTTTGAGAAGTCCATTTTGGATCACCAACATTCGTCGAGTTATAGAGTTACTTTTTATAACGTCCATTTTGCCAGAATACCGACGAAGAATATTATATCGGAACCTGCACCCAAAACCTTGGACCTATTAGCCATTTAATTGTAGTTTTTATGTAACATTCAGGGGTTGTATCTAGTTGCACGGATTGAAAAAATAGAGAAAAATTGTTTTTTGTTTCTTTTTGCTTGGAATTATGTTATATTAATAAATAAATAGTACTTTTGAGTAAGCACAATTTCTCGAAAGTTATTTAACGAGTTTGAAATAACTTTCTAAAATTTCGAAAATTTCTAATTTAAATGACTTGTTCATAAAATAAGGAATCTATGTTTCGTCCAAAATTTTTTGAGTCTTATCAAAATCAAAATCGAATTTTGGTCATTGAATCAAAATCGAATTTCGATCAAAATCAAAATCGAACTTTGATCATTAAATCAAAATCGAATTTCGATCAAAATCAAGATCGAACTTTGATCATTAAATAAACATCGAATTTCGATCAAAATCAAAATCTAACTTTCATCATTGAATAAAAAATTCAAATTTCGATTGCTAAATCAAAAATTCCAATTTCCATTCCCAAGTATGACGACTGAAAAAAAAGGTGTTTTAAGAGTCTGCCCATATAACGAGGCAGCACTGATCTTTTTTCGTAAAAAAATGTGCACGAGCACTGAAAAATAAGAAATATTCGGTATCGTACATAGTACTTAAATAAAATGATTTAAACATAGCGTAAGAAAAAAAAAGAGACGATATCACGATAACGGCTCAATTTTCTCGAGGGCAACTAGATATAACCCCTCAATCGAAAAGACTGCACCAAATGCCCCTTGGTTAAAGTACTATCGAGTTAAGTGATAGTCCCTATTAATTTTGTGTTCCCTTCGAACGTGCAACCGTGCTTATACCTGATTGCCGCCCTGACGGTGACACGGCCACAGGCCAACCGGCTGGTGAAGATCTTCCGGTTTTCCTGGCGAGTCTATACACACGTCGCTATCGAGGTGTCTTATCTGCATTGAAATTTACCAAAACGTTTATTGATAACGTGCAAGCAACAGGATTTTCGCCTCGCCGAGATAAACCAAGAGTTTGGGTTCGATTAAACATGGATTTACGTGAGGAGTTTGCGTGTGTGCTTCGCGATAATGCGCTTTTCCTCCTTCTCCCACATTGCTTCGCCCCCCCCCCCCCCCCCCTCCTGGGACAACGAAGATACGATAGTCGATGAAATTTTGCAAAAATGATAAGAGGAGTGTTAATGCGATTGTACTTTCGCCATTGTCGCACGGAAAGAGAAATTATACCTGAAAATATATTTTTTTTTTTTCGAGACTCCCAAAATTACCATGTTATTAATAAAGGCAGGATTCTACTTTGAAACTTTGAAACGATCGACTTTTTGTTTTTACTTTTTTCGAGACCGAATATATTCAAGAATATTACTCACGAAATGTAACAGGCATCGATGATTGAGCGTAAATTAATTTTTTTAACTGAAAATTTAATTGACTATGACTTGAACTGAAACTATTTAAAAAGTTTGATTTTTACTATTTTTTTTATTGGTAAAAAGCAGTAAAAAACATGCAATTTTTTTCTTCCTTTTTTTTCGTCACAATTTCGTTGTTTTTGCATGTAGAGTAAAAATTCTAGTTCATTCAGTTGCCAGTGATATATTACCCATACATCAATATTTTTATTCATAATTGCATAAGAAAATCATAAAATTTTTTTTTCGAGCTTACAAAGTAGAATCCTTTACAAAGTAGACAGCTTGAAATAAATGGAGAATGGTCCGATGGTCACGTTCCAATTTCACATTGCTGTCGGTCTATTTGAACGATATTTATTTCCAATTTCCCATCAGTCGTGAAAGTCTGACCCAATTTTTGTGGATGAAATCGTAGATGATTGAAATCGATATGTAAAACAAACGTTTGAACTGGAGAAAAATGTGACCAGCGTTGTATGATTCGCAGCGATGAAAAGAGTGCTTGAATATTTATTATCGAATATGTGAATAATTAATCAGTCCCTCTTTTCAACGGTACACGAATATTACTCCGAGTGAAAAATTTACGATCGCGTATAAATCTCGATCCGTGAGGCGATTTGGGTTAAACCGTACAAAACGAGGCTAGCTTTGAAGAGGGGCTAATTAGAATTAAAAAAAAAACGTGGAAAATTATGAACGGATCGAGAACTGATAATATTGATTCATACGAAATGGAACGTCCTTTTTATCAAATTTCATAAAATTGGGGAATAAGTTTTTAGCGTTTTTTATATTATCTTTTTTTTCAACGATTTTTTGACTGTTTGATAAACTGTATAATATTCAGTCCATCGAGCTTTTTCTGCTCTACGAAACTGTGCTAATCGTCTTTTTAGTAATTTAATATTTCCATTACTTTTGAAGTTTGGAAATGGAATATCCCGGAGGTAAAAAAAGCAACATTTTCGAAACCTGTTTTTCGAAAACATTTTCGACGTTGCAAATGTCCTGGGTTGCATCAGCAGCTTTTTTGCCTCGATCAAAAGCGAAGAAGAGCAGATGTCGAAAATGTTGCTTCAAATATTCCATTTCCAAGTCTCAAAAGTAATAAGCAAATTAAATTACTTAAAAATAAATGTATAATGAAATATATGAAATAAATTAAATTAAAAGACGAATATTAACGAATGAACATAATTTATATATGAATATTATTAATATAAATTCGAATAAATATTAACACTTAGTCAAAGAACAAAAAAATCGTTGTAAAACAAAATGAAATATAAAAACGTACGAACTTATCCCCAACCTGATACTTTCAGGATCCAGCTGAAGAATTTTTTTTCCGGATCAATAACTCGTGGGATTCATAATTTTCCATTATTACGAGAATAGCTGACAGACACACAGACATACACATATATAGAGCCACATTGAACAAATAAAACGGTGAGATTCGAAGCGGGTATCGTGTCGAGGCGGCTTGTAGCTTCGAACGAGAAACGTATTTTTTTTTTGCCATTCCTTTTTCGTTCGTTCGTTCGTTCTACTTCTTTTGATCGATCTACCTGGTTGCCGCCCTGTCGATGGCAAGGATAGAGTCCGGCCGGTTTGAGCAAGTCAGCCTTGCGAGCCGGCGAATCCAAACACGTGTTTCCTCCCTCACCCAGATTACGAACCTGTCGTGGTTGGGTTTTCATCGTTGATGGTTAGTCACGACTTACACGCATTACATATTCATTTGAAACGTCAGTAATGAAAAGTGACAAACGATGTGATGCTAACTGTTGAATTTTATCCAATCTCAATCGTATGGACTTGGCTTAAACGTAATTAAGTTGACAGCATCGTACTGTTATTTAACACGGATCTTGGAAACTCAACTCTCAACGTGACTTCGATAAAATGCCAAATTCGTTTTTTATAAATTTAATTCGATAATATTCCAAATTCGGAAAATTTTTTTATTCGTCATAGAAGTCTATATTTTATTTATTTCATTTATTCATTATTTGATAAATTCCAACATTAATTAATTACCTCGCGATTCAACTATTTCGGTCGACTTACGAGATAAGAATGTATGATTGTTCAGAGAAATTGAATTGAATTATATTAAATTTGATTAAATTAAATTCCATTAAATTAGCCGACCACAAAGAGTTAATTTCTTTGTTTTTAATTTTATGAAATATATCTTTCATATTCAAAGATTAAAAATAAAGATAAATAAAGATTTTTCAAACGATGTTAACGTGATAAAATAATATCATGAATATTCCTTAATTCTTCAAAAACCATTAGAGAGACAAACAAAGTTAGGTCAGCAGTCCCGATTTCCTTGGTCCTGAAATTTTCGCCCTGAAATTTTTGCGTTCGTTGCACTCAGTTCTCTAGCTGAAGATATACGAGAGCAGCAACTCTTCTCGTTGTCTACATCGTCGGAGAGTCCGCGCTATGAAATTGAAAAAGGTGAAACAAAAAAAAATGCTCCAAGGATTTATGATCCGCCACCCGGTTTCGCGCGTCGAGCTGAAAAAACTTCCAAACTGTCTGGCAGGTCTCTCCACTTACTCCAGTTTATTATAATATACGTGGGATTTAACGAGAAAGGGTTGGATTACAAACTACGCACACACGGACTACCTGGGAAAAATTTAGAAAATTATTCATTTAAACGTCACGGAGATTTTTGCTCGCAAACGAATCAAGCATTAATTAATCAATGTAAAATGATAAAAATATAATGATACTATTTAATAAACTTATTTTGTACTCTTAGCTCGATAGGTATCATTAAGGGGTTGCAGCTGGTCGTTTGGGCTGAAAAACGGACCTTTTTGTTGCGTTGCCTTTTGTCAAATTACATTTTTCTTAAGGCAAAAAATATACCTCAATTATATCTTGAAAATTTGAAAAAATCGATTTTCCAAAAACATTTTTTGGAAGTAAATTTATTTTTAAAAAATCTGTTAAATTGGTGCAGTTATCGCTGATTAAGTGTGAGTTAATTACTTTGTAATATTTCCGTTGGTTTTTTTTCAAACTAAATATTTTTCAGGGTAAAATTATACTTTGAAACTTAAAAAAAATCGATTTCGTTTTTACATTTTTCGAAAATACATGTATTCAAAAATATTCTATTAATTTAACCGAAAATCAATTAAAAAAAACTCATTCGCCACAAATTAGTGACAAATATTTCAGATAATAATGAAGGTAAGGTACCAAATTAAAAAAAAATATCGATCGTGGCCCCAAGCAATAAATGTCACAAAAGAAATTCGCGTATCTTTGAGGCCATCGACCATAATTGATTCGTCGATATCTTCAAACGCAACGGAAAAACGTGTAAGTTGGAACCGGAAGTCAGGCAAGAAAAATTGCGTTTCATCGATAAACCCATAATTGGCAGACTCGAGGTACGTGTTTTTCTTCCCGGTATAATATTTATCGAATGGAGTCAAGCTTGACGTAGGCAAATTAGAAGAGGGAGAACGAGAGTTCGGAAAAAGGAAAATCGAGGGGAGGGGGGGGGGGGGAAAAAATGAACTTCAAACACTGCTGGAGAAAAAAACAAAGAAATTGGGAGGGATGATGAAGGGGGAGGGGGGAGGAGAGCTTTTACACGCTAACTATAAATTGCCCCGGGATACGAGGGCCGAAAACGCCTCCGTGATTTACACGGTAGCTGGAAAAAAAAAAAAAAAAAAAAAAAAAAAAAAAAAAAAAAAAAAAAAAAAAAAAAAAAAAAAAAAAAAAAAAAACTAGATGGAACGTCAGAGAGCAGATATAAAATGAAAAGTGAAAAAATGAGGGAGTTGTAACAACGTAAGTTTCGAGATGTTGGAAAAAGCCATGATAAAATTAGTATTTTGCAACGACTCGACCGGTGGAAAAAACAAACTTTGAGGTACGTGGAGAAAAATCAACCCTTCTCGCGCATCTACTGTTATTTTCGTTTTTTCTTTGTTTTTTTTCTCAATTCAATCCGGTACGAATTTTCTTTCGGGTGAAAAAAATTTACTGGGAATAGGAAACAATTGTTTGAACTCACGACCGGGCGAATTAAATATGGACGTAACCAGTCCCGTTAAATAAGCGGAATATAACTCGATTCCATATTGGGTATTTTTTTAATGGGTTTTTTCAAAATGGAAAATTTAATGTATAATTGAGAACTTGATTATTTGATAACGGTTTAATTAGTTTTTTGTTTCATTAGATCAAAGACTAAAAACATAGAGATAAAAATTATGAGAGGTGTCGTAAAAATTCGTTTCTTGTATTTTCCAAGGATCGATCGATTTTTTCATAAGATTTGTAAAGCCTGTCATAAGGGAACAAAAGTCTTCGTGACGACAAGTAAAATTCAGTATTCTTGAGTAATTAAAGCATGCAATTATCTGAGATTTCGAGATTTCATAGAATTCGTGACACGTAGAAATACAATGACCCGTCGGCATGTCAACCGGGACTGCCGGATCTCCGCCTGTCTCGTTCGTAAAATTGTCTCTGGAACACTGATAAAATTTCGTGCTTACAAAAAATTATTTTTTTTTTCTTTAAGATTCTTACCTCTCCGGATGCAACCGCTTCGCCGGGAATAAAGAGCTCGGGATAAACGTTTTCAAGATACCATTTGAACGATTTGCAATTAAGCTTCTTTCTCAGAGCTTTTCGATCCGAAACGTCACCATAGTTGCCCTGCAATATTTCGTTTAATTCAACATAGGGAAAATTTCAAATGTTACCAGTCCAAAGTAAAAAAAAAACGTTAAAAAAATGGTTCGTTAAAAACCAAAGGAAATATCAATTTCAACATCGTATACAAAAAAAATCTCGTCCAGATTTCGATTTCCGGGCACTAAAAAGTTATCCAAAACATCGAACTGGTTTTTAAAATATACACAGTCTTCTGCCTCTTTAAGAATCAGCTTGAAATTAAAAACTTCGAAATTTCCCAACAGAAAACTCGTATTTTAAATCCCATTTAAAAAACTTGAAATTTCCCGATAAAAAAAAAACAAATTATTTGCCATTCGGCTATTAATTTGAAATTTTCTCACAGAAAACTCGAATTTGAAATCCTACTTAAAAATGTTTTCCCATAAAAAATCAATTATTTGCCATTTGGCTAACAATTTAAACATATGTTGTGCAAACGTGTGTCATAATAAAAAGAATCAAAAATCAAATGCACGTATTTTGCCGATTTTGAAAAGTCACCTTACTCTTTGAACAAAGTTCGCACATCGAAATATCACTAGTACTCGCCTTGTCGTAACCTATTCTCTGATAGTAGTACTTGGCGTATTCGTCCAACCACACTTCGCTCAGCCGTATGCTGTTCCTCTTAAGCACGTTCACGCCGCTTCGCCACTTGTACGGCGAGCGCTTTCTGAAGATGTGTCCCACGTGTGAGCAAGGCACAATTTCGAGGGTACCTGCGTAAGGGTAGATGTGTGTGTAGAGAAAAGGGGTAAGAGAGGTCTGGGATTAAGGGGGAGATGGAGAGAGTCTGAGAGGGATTGGGGATGCATACGAAGTCAAGGGCTCGGAAGCAGTTGCCTGGGGATAATAAACTTTCAGAGAATTTTTCAACTTCGACACTTCGAATACTCGCGGCTTTTCCATGAGACGAATTTATGCAGCCCGTTTCATCGGGGACGAGTCACCAAGAATACGAATGGGAAAATAAAAAATCAAATATTTCTAGTCGAATCCATCGATATTGAAAAAATCACAAGCTCGGCTGATTTATAAAACTCTTTTTAAAAGGCTACAAAAATTGATACGTTCGAAGCCTGGGGTAATTTCTTTTTTCAACGATTTTTTTTATTTCGATC
>JAPYZJ010004250.1:0-14089 GCA_030522765.1 Ophioninae sp. B BG-2022a | reverse complement strand
TAAAACTCTTTTTAAAAGGCTACAAAAATTGATACGTTCGAAGCCTGGGGTAATTTCTTTTTTCAACGATTTTTTTTATTTCGATCGTCAATGATAAACATATGAATTTTAAACCCAAAGAAATCCCTCGATTTTGATAAAAAATCACTGAATATTTTTATTATTCATGAACACGAACATCATGAATAATTTTGTTGATTCGACGATTTTTTCATTTCGCGTGTCAATGACACACATGTTTTTGGATAAAAACGTTTCATTCTTGACAAAACCGCTTTTTAAAACGTTTCGACTATCTCTTTTGCACTCGTGTGTCACGTGATAATCTTCGTCATGCCCTTAACGATAAGTTCATTTTTTGTCGTAACTGACCGGAATTGAAATAGAGTCGCTACGATGTCTACTTTAGAATTAAAGATTCCAGATATAGAATATCGACGTTTTCAGTAAAAACGTACCGACGATACGTTGAAAACAGTTTGTTTTTTTTAGAAATAGGTTTATTATTATAGTTTGGTCGTAAAAACGTAAAAGAGAAAATATTTCGTACCTCCGCACATCCACGTTTTGAAGGAAAGCTCAAGATTCTCGCCGCCCCAGATGTCGAAGCCACTGTCGTAAGTGCCGAGACGCTGGAAGAAAGCACGATCGATGGAAAAAAGGCCACCGGCCATCGTTGGCGACCAAACTGGCTCGGCGGTATTCTCGTGCCTTTTTTTCTCACGTTCCGGCACGGCATGCCAGTTGAACTGATGGATAAACAAGGATCCGGTCATAAACCCAATCGTTTCACGTTTTATACATTTACGAAGTGAGAATCGATTGTTCGTACGATCACCGATGTCAAATCGAAAAAAAAGCGTGTTAATAATTTTTTATGAGCTAAAAAAATTAAATCCGTTACTTCGAACCCAAAGTAATTTTAAAAATCAAGAAAATAATGCAATAATGTAATAAACCACCTCCCCTCTTCCCCATGAAAAAAAAACCATGAAACCACCATTTAATCACATAATAATGGGTAAAAAAATCTAGCTTTTAACGAAGCTCGTAAATAAATAAATAATAATAATAACAATAACAATAATATATTATAAATAAAATAAATGAGCGATCTCGTAATAATAGAAATTCGACCACTATTAATATTGAATATTATTATACAATAAGTAAATTATAAAAATATATAATATAATAAATAAAGTAAATGAGCTCAATAATAATAATAATTCTATCAATTTCGAAGTTTTCCAAAATGATTAAGCCTTTAATTGATAACGGCGTGAAAAATGGTAAGTTTATTAAACAAAAAAGCTATGAAATTGACTGCGAAAAAAAGAAGAAGAAAAGTAACTAGAAAAAGTATAACGAACGAGAGAACGAGAGAACAGGTTGGAGATGTACTCACTTGGAGATTCCAGTCAAAGCCACCAACGTTTACACCACCGGAATTTCTCCAGTGATACTCGAGAGTCGTGTCGTCGATAACGTCGATAACAGGACATACGACAGTCGTTGGATTCCGCGCTATTCGATCGACGAGTGGTTCGAGCCATCCCTCGGTGCACTCGCAGTGGCTGTCGAGGTACGTTAGTACGGGAGCTGTCGCAGATTCAGCACCGAGAAGACGAGCCCTTATAAGACCCTCGCGTTTCTTAGCTCTTATTATCTTAACCTTTGGATAATTCATCATGTAATCGTCGAGTTGCCGTTTCAGATGAGCTGAAAAATTCATTGAGTGCCATTTACTTTTTCTGCCTCCTAAAAGACCTGCTGTCACTTAAAGGCATGACGAACAAGCGTGCGTCCACTTCGAAATTTTGAAACCACTATTCTCTCAAACGGCTGAACCTATCGGTACGAAATTTGTTGTGTGCATTCAGGACGATGGCATCGAAGTCCCCCCAGTCGCCATTTTGAATGAAAACGTTTGATTCTTGAGAAATCGCGGTTTAAAATGTTTCGACTATGTCTCTCGCATTCGTGTGTCACGTGGTAATGTTCGTCATGCCCTTAAGCCCAATCATTTTTTGAATCTGATTTATTTCGCAGCGTGGAAACAAATAGTCGAGTATGTTAAGTAAGGTTTTTGGGTTTTGGTGGCCATTATCCTAACGAAAGCTGTTTTGTACTTTATATTGAATTTCATTGGTATTTTACAATTAATATTACAGTTTATTGATATTTTGCAATTAATATTGCAGTCTATTGGTACTCTGAAATTAATATTGCAGTCTATTCCAGTTCTCGAATTTAATCCAGTTTATTCGTACTCTCCAGTTAATATTACAGCATCCTATTGGTATCTGTGTGTAAATTTGTATTCCTGTGCAGTATTCTCTTCGTATCAAATGGCGTTGAACTTTGCACCGTAGGGATGCAGCAAAACCAATTTTATTTGTACTTTTTCAAATTTCCTGAACTGGATTCCGGCTATTGAGTGAAAACATTTTTTCATGATATTTACTCAGCGATTTACGACCGATATGCAGTATATGAGTTTTTATAATAAAAGAAATAAAAAAATGAAAAAAATAAAACGTTTCATTCCAAACGTCAATCACGTCTATAGTATTCTTCAATATTGATTCCAGTATATGAACAGACGAACCAATAAACTAATTCAGAGAATCGTGAAATACCCATTGAAGGTGCACAGGTGAGCAAAAGTCGCAGGGATTTCGAAAAATTGTTTAAAACGTGGTTTTAAATATGACTAAGCTTGATCGAAATGACTTATTTATGTTCAAACATTAATAACTCAACGTTCACTCAAATTCCTTTTCAAATTCATTCAAACCTCAACCGTCAAGTTACATGAGCTTCAGAATGAAACGTAAATACAACTATCTAGTTTTCAAAATTCCAAATCCTTCAAACTGAACATCCCTAATTATTATTCGATATCAAATTGCGAAAGCAAATGAAAAGGATGTTCACTGGCTGGAGCTTCCAGCTGTTCCAGCCAAATATTCAGCAAAAAGCCGCAATGGCTATTGAGCTACACCCAACGACCGACCCATCAAATCCTTCTTCTCTCACGTTGGAAATTTTATTCCAACGCGTACCCATACGTACGTCCAAAATATCCGATGAAAAAGAACATTATCCATTGTTCGTTATTTCCTGAAGTCAGGTTTTTGTAGTAGAGTATGAATATAAGTAGGAGATGGATATGCCCCGAATGGGATAGATACGCGTAACTACCATAGAACCAGGAATCAGTAGAGAACAGGAGAAAATAAGCGATAGAGAGAGAGAGAGAGGATGAGTTCGTCAGACGCGGAAACACATGCAGTATGTGTTCACATAGAACAATGGAGAGCTCTGCTTTCTGTACCCTGTCCCATCATGGTGTTCCATTACCCAGTCATGTATCGTTATCTATCCGTTACATGCCACGTTCGTCCTCCAACCATTCGATCCTTCTGGTATAGATATAGAGTAGGTAAACTGACATGTACATACAGCTCACAATGGCTAGTGCTCCTGCGGCTGATATAACCGAGCAAAACCTATTTCGAATGGGCCATAGAGTGCCGGCTCCACCAAATGAAAATCATTCTTTATTCAGGCAGTAGGTATTACGTGGCTGCGCGTAAGGAAAGTCCAATAGATGAAAGAACCTCCGTTTGGTCGCTATGGTGAACCGTTGAGCGGATAAACTGATAAAGGAGAAACTTCAATATTGCCCTTGTATTACGACTAAACAATCAGCTCGGTTGGAAACCCGTGGAAATGGTTATTCTAACAAGTGGCACCCTAATACTTGGCTATACAGAATGGACGATTCTCATTCCCGTTGAAATTCTCGATTTTAAACAGAATTCTACTTTGAAACTTTGAAATAATCGAATTTACATTTTTCTAAAGTACATTTGAGAACGTTCTCTCAAAATGGCACAGGATTCAATGATCAAACGTAACCTAATTTTTATATTTGATTTTTACTTTTAAAAAAACTGTTAACGCGTTCTCACTTCGTACTCAAATTTACAAAACTACTGAACCAATTGTTATGACATTTTTCTCTTAACAGGAGAAAAGAAACCGAAACCCAAACAATCAACGAATCCGGTTTGAAATACTATTTGAAGTCCCATAATATGTCTGATGGACGATTTATTCTGAAACCTACTGTACACCTGCGTGCGTGGTTGTATTCTGAAGAGGAAAGAAACCAGAGAAGAATGGGAAAGTCGTTTTGTCGTAGCCAGCATTAAACGAGACCTGGAAGAGTGTCCATGGTCGTTATATCCGCCATGTGCGTGTAACGATGAAGTTAGCCTTTTTAAGACCAACTGTCATGACGACTGAGAGGCCTTGAAAGTCAGATAGCTAACCTTCGGACATCCAATAACTAGTAAAACCATTGATATCCTGGCTGAAGGAAAAAAAATCCCAAAATCTTTCCTCTCTCTGGTCCTTTATCCAAAATGTGATCCAGTCGAAAACTAAGCAGTAGAAAGTCTACTCATTGAGTCATGTAACACATATCCCTGAAGAGCATCTATACTCGACTATTTTTTCGTCTCTACATCGTGAACTGAAGATTTGCTGCACTGACATGAAACAGGATTACGTAATATCGAAGAAAAAAGGACATTTCGAAACGTCACCGGCAAAATAGCAAGCTAATTGTTGGTTGAGGAAGTTGAAGTACATCATGTAGTCTAGCATCATCCACGATCAAAATAATCATCGCACTTCTTCCTCCCACCGTAATTCCACACGTTTGGGAACTCGAAACTCAATTAATTAGTCCAATGGACACGTCTCATTCCAGTGGTCCTTCAATCTCCACAAAAACCCCAACAAATATACATCAGCATGCAGGTAAACCTATATGAATAATTGTTTTGTCCATTGCTTACTTATTCACGTCTTTCAATAAGAAAAATGAGCTCCAACTGAAATATCGGTAAGTTTTGATATCCAGGACTGGGTGTATTTTTTTCCTCCTGGAAAATATTGTCGGTTCGTGCTTTGAGCTTCGTCATCGATTGGTACGAACGGTCGCTCGAGAGCGTTGGGTTAATGCCACAACAAGTAGGTCGCGTTACGAAGGCGCGTGATAGATCGCGATTAATCGATAACACGCGGAAGGGCGGAGGCCAGCCGTTGCAACAAATCACCGATACCAGGATCGTTCGGGCATTTGTCTATGTACGGTTGCTTGGAAAGTCTGGGAAGAGAACTACCACCAAGCAACGCGCCAGCCCCCTACCCCGAAGAGCTGTCACGATACATAAATCGAAAGAGGATATGTATGGAAACGTTTGTGAACAATTGTGTATACTTTGTTGAACGAGCCTCGACGTGACCCGGAAACAACCAATACCGCTGAATTCCTAACTGCCGGTCCTTGACAAACTCCACGATAACGTAAACGACAAAAGTGACGTTGAAGGCTATGATTGAACGGGCAATGTGAAGAGGACTGGTGAGGTACTCACGCATATCGGAAAAATCATCGACGAGAATGATCTCTTGAATAAGATGATCCGGTGATCTGTCGAGGACCGAGTGAACCGTTCGTAAAAGCACCGACCATGCCTCATTGTGGAAGCATATTATCACCGCGGTTGCCGGAAGGTCCTTGAGATAACGATTCGGTTCTTTGCACCTGTGAACAAAGTTAATCACGTTGGATCGGTCGTTCAAAGTCGTAGAAAAAAAAGGTGTCTTATGTAACAACTAAGAGGGATGATGAATAGACTTTGCATTGAGGTAACTTTGAGGAGTATCGATAAAAGTGCCAATATCAATCGACGCAACGCAGACAGTTTGGTATCTCGGAATTGAAGGAGTTCGAGCAAGCCTCCGCTTTCGTTCGGTTGTCTCTCAACTGATTTAGATTGAACTGGACCGTCGAGCGACACTCGGTTGCCCAAGGATATCGCTACGTACGTCAGTGTACAAGCGTTGCTCCGTGGACCCGTCTATCTTCGTTCGGAATGCCACTCATCATTGAACAATTTCCTATCCTCCGTTTAATCATGTAGACGATCTCTCGCTGAGCGAGAGATCTTCGATAAATGGATAATTATTCCGAACATGGGTATACATTGTTCGCGTGTCGTGTCAGCGTAGAAGCTTTGGAAACTCCCACACAATACGTTTCTATCTGGGTCCCTCCCAGTAAATCTATTGATCGTGGGATTTAAGAATTCCTACATTGGTAGCTTTCTTCAAATGAGTCTAGGACGATATCTACGAAATAGTCGATATTTTTTCTTCAACTGTCCAGTCATTCAATGTTCGCGTGACTTCAGTCCAAATGAAGCCTCAATAGCGACAGCATAACCCAAACAAACCCAAACTGAGGAATTGAAAGTTACGTTGAAGAAATGATATTTTATTTATTCGTTCATAGAAACAGCTTTTCCGCTTAAAAACGATAATGCAAAATGACCTGATAGCTGTCACTTTCGTTTCTGAATAAGTTTCGCCGGCTTAGGTCGTAACAGGGTAAAACGGCTCGCAAGTAGTGCAAGACCGAAATGGTCAGACGAAGAAACGTCACTCCCGAGAACTCCACGTTTTACGAGTCGCAAAGAACAGAGTGCAGCGTCGTGGATAAAACGTCTACATCACGTACAGTTACGGTTCTGAGAAAAGTTCGATGACGGGTAAAGAGGACAAGAAAAAAAAAAAGGATTTGCTAAGAAACGATGAGGACGTGAAAAGCAATGAAAATATCCCCCCGGATATAGGAAGGAAAAGGCAAAGGGTTTGGGGGTGGAAAAATACAGACGTGACGGAGAAGGATACGCCGCTGGCGAACGACGGCTGCAATCCACCAGTCATCCCCTATCGGTACCTGATTTCGAAATCTACCACTGGCACCTCCGGGGGTTTCTTTGTTGTCCTGGCAAGTGAATAACGCCGCTGAGCACCAATCGACCGGAAACGATTGAAAACCTTCGCCCGAGAATTCAACCAGCTATAGAATGTTGGAAAAAAAATTGGTGAAGCTGTGCGTTATCAGTTCACTCCGAGCGCTCTCGATGGCTATTTTTCTATGCCTCATTCATTTGACTGTACGTATATAACTCTTTTACACGAATGGCCATTATCTCGCGTGTTTAACGAGTACCTTCGATTGTTAGTTTTAACGACCAGCAGTTTACGCGTATATCTCGTACCCGAGAGTTTCAACACGATTTCCATCCCTTCAGCCCAGTTTGAATAAAAAAAAAAAGCGCAACCCGAGACCACAGATAGAACGTCAGCCGAATCTATTCGTCATTCCATATTTATACACTTTGATTTTATGGCGGCCCTATAAATATTCATGAGCTTCGGATAAATGACACACCATGAAAATAAATGGCTTGCTAAACGCGATTATTCATTCTTACACGTTGTAGTCACTTTCGAAACACCACTCTGTGAACTACTATTTTTTCATGTATACATATCCACGCGAAAACAAATCTCGTGCTATTTTCCGAAGTAACTCTCGTAAAGAATGATAAGGATCGCCCGTTTTTTATCGCAACTCTTTTTTACAGCTTAATGTTTCCGAATCCCAGCTAGCGACTTCTACCAATCGCATGTTTCGTGCACTTAATTCTGAAGTCTGAATAGGGATACTGTCGAGTGGATGCAACGAAGAAGTTCGAAGACCGGGAGTGGAGAGCAATAGAAAAAAAAGAAAGAAAAGAAAAATACGTCTGGTCGATATCCCCCGAAGGCAACGGTACATTTGGCTCTTTCCTCAGCCTTTATAAATCGAACAAAAGAGTCCTGCCGTGTTTGCTTTTGCTTCTATCCGTTCTCTTCTCTTCTTTTTCGCTTTATATCCCATTTCGCTATTACTATTGCGACTTCAGTGTCGTCCACACGTTTGTCGTCATCAAAAGCTAGAAAACGTGATAAAGTCCGTTTTCGGAAAACTCTATTGGGTTTTCACGGGTTTGTCCGGTTAGCCCAGTCCCAGAGTGGCTTTAAGAGTAAAAAGTAATTCTACAGCAATGCCAAACGAATCTTTCATCGAGGGCTAAAAGCAACCAGTTCTTTTCGCAATGATCAATACTTCTATCAGCTTTTTTTTTAAACCGTTGATGAAACGGATTACTGGAATCATTCGCATTTGCAGCAAAAGGAAAAGCTGGGTTAGCGGTTGTCCACTAGGTCCATCAGTAGGTTCGAACCTGGCAAGTAAACCGTGAAAAACGAGCTGATTAATTCAATTGGTCACCCGACGAGGCCTCTAACCTGCGGCCGATGGAATCCACGATGCTCGCTTTGTTACAGAAACTGCACACCGTATAATGTCATTCAGCCCGTTATTCCGTTGGCTCTAACGGGCTGCCAGTTTTGCACCTTGGGGAACCCTAAAGGTCCGGCAATTGCCGCTCGACACAGCCGCGGATTGGGATCCCACTTTGTACCCCTAGACTGTATATATTACGATATACGAGTCGTATGTACAACGGGAACATGCTCCATACCCTACCTAGGTATCATTCGCCATCTCGTGCTACCAAGCATACATGCACATCTGCTGCCTCCGCTGACCCCAAAAAGTTTAAGCTCTACTCGACTCTGCGGACGCACAAACACACAACGGTTTCGAAATTCTACGAGAAACACAAAAGTGATATGAATTTTTATTTGCTAGTCGTGCATCGAAATTCAAACATGCTCACTCATGAGGGAAACAAAACAATTATTCCACAACGCTTGTTCGTCACGTTAGTCTAGTCCTGGAAAAATTATTTCCTTGTTATCGCACCATCGTTTTCCTCCTTTCTCGTTTATACTCCACAACCTTCGTTACGCTCTAATACTCCAACAGATATCCAGGTTTTCGTGTGGCAACGCGATAGCGGAGATTAACTAGTTACCAAAGTTTTCACAAACTTCTCCCATTCCTCTCGCTTAAGGGGGGGAGTGGGATAGAACTTTCGTCCGAGATGTCAGAATGGGTTTTAGTCCCGAGGATCACCGCGTTAGTATTCAATCTGCCCTTGGTAACGGAGTCAGAGATCCATTTGCGAGGTCTCTTCTTCCTCGAGTTATTTTAATAATAGATGTATATAAGGGCAACTTTATTTGTAGCGCGAGGAGTTATACGTCTCTTTCATAGCACGCAGAGGGGGACGGGGAAGAGAGGAGGCAACTTTATGAATCGGAAAACGGAGGAGCGAGAATGGAACGTGGGCAAATGGAGCATTAAAAGAACCACCGGTTCTTATTCGAAAAGTGCGATGGATGGAAAGAGCTCTTGGCTCGTGACATTCCGATGATGGATGATAGCGTTTACTCGTAATGAGTAAACACCCGTTTCACTCTTATACCATCTCCGAACGTTCCCCGTTTCTCGGTGAAACAGTCGGGAAGACCCGGCGCCAACTGAACCCAACTCCAGGAGCCTTCACCCAAAGGATAATAGTTGTGGTTAAAATTGCATTATCTCGAGAAGGTTCGCGCAATTTACCAAGAAGAATACAACGGATGATATATAACATTTCCGCCTTGTTGAACGTAACAATAGCGGAGAAACGCATCAGGTTCAGGTACCGAACGAACGTCTCTTGTTACATTGTTACGGTTGCTTCGGTGTTCTGATGAGACGTCTTTCAGCAAGACGTAGAACTTAGCATTTTTCAATTTCAACTCTTAGTGATACCTTCAAAAAAGTTAAAAACTTCCTTCTCGTTGCGACATCTAATATATCCGTTTCAATCATTTTTTTCTTGATGATCATTCCGGAAACCGAGCTTTCAGCAAATCCAAGTTTTCTAATAGCTCTCACGTAGGATCATTGTTCTTGAAGAATAACTGATACATCGAGGATACAAAAAGGGTCCGGAAGCTGACCAAAAAAAGAATCAAGCTTTCGTGAGAACTGCTATCCTTGGTCACGTGATTGACGTGAAAAACACGTTTAATGTTTCAGCCAAGCCTACTTTTTAATGAAACGGACTTACGCAAGGGAAATTTACACTCCGTCACGAGATGACGTAACGTCATTTGAGGATAATGCAGAAGCCTCCCCGGGATAATAACGGACAACATAATTATCGGCACCCAAAGAGAATAGAGCTCGTTAGTGGCTGGGGTAACTATTGCATCACGAACAGGACAGAGGGACGTGAAAAGAGAGAGGTAGTCAGCCTCCAGGTATTTTACGAAGATGTCTGGCTCATGTATCTCAGGAGCTTCCACGTATCCCGTAGGAGTACTATTACCTTCTGTTTGGATAAGAGCCAAGTTTCCAACTGCTTATTGGGAGACTGTTTTCTAGGTATACGAAGGACCGGCATCATTACTGCTCAACTGATACATTCCCAGTTCCCTCTTTTGCTTTCCCTTATTTTTTTGCAATTCGGCCACGTTCCTCGTTATTACTTGCTTCGACCCTACGGGATTGAGGGATACCACCTATTCGCCATCTTCATCATTTCACTCCTTTTTCTTCGTGCTTCCTGTACCAGTCTTTCATTCCAGTTCCAACTGCTGTGAACCTGAATTATGGTGGATCTTCCATTGGCAGCTCTAGTCTCTTTTCGCAAAGCTTCAAAAACTACGTTACGAAAAATATTTTTTAAATTAAACAAAACTAAAAATTGACTGTTTGACTGCACGTAGCATTTAGTATGCGATTGGGTCTCGTTTCTTCGTGAATACGAGAAGGCATAAATCCCCAGTGTTCTCGAGGCCCGTCAAGCAATGACGTAAATAAGAAGCCCTGCTGGTGGTAACTACTTATATACCCGGTAACCGAGGTCTATAATTACAGACCACTCAACCATTATGGCCGATCCGCGCTCTCATAAACTACCCGCCGGTGAGTCCTGCACGCGCTTATACATTTTATTTCACATACATACCCGGCGCACTCGCGTCCCATGAGATTGGCTGAAAAAGGTGGGCGTTACAGCACGGGTGATTGAAAAAAAAAAACAATGAGGGAGAAACAAAAATTGACCCATTTTTGCAACAACGCCAAGTTCCTCAGTCAAAGGGGCTACATCGGACAGCCGGGGATCTCTCGTCCGAGGCACACGCATTGTCCATGAATTAATTGGTCTCGCCTCGTGATTAGTTAGGTCTCTCTCTCTCTCTCTCTATCTCTCTGCCTCTCTTCCACCTCCAGAATTATGGCGATCCCAGCAACGGGAGAGAAACGTGATTAATAACCCGACGTTGCCAACTTTTGCGAAAGCGGAAGATTAATTTCTACGAAGGCTGCGGGCACCGAAATGCGTGGCAGTTAGAGAGGGAAGTGGGAGGTGGCTAGTCAGAGAGAGAATATAAACGGTAGGGAGTTTTAATGCACAGCAACGACGGTGATGTGTCTCTGCTCTCGATGGATCGAGGAACATGAGGGTGCTGCAATTTCTCTCTGCCTCTTTCTCTCTTATGAGATCTTCCATAATGGTTTTAGCTTCTTGTCCACGAATAGCTTCAGTTCGGGTGGTCCCGTGGTTGCAGCTGGTGAGCTACTCCGAATCCTGATCTTTTCATCTCCCGGCGCAGATATCAGTTTTCCAGGGACGCAATAGGGACTGGAACGATAAGGTCGTTCGTCTCGGCAACCGAAGTATCCGTAATCCACAATCGTATCGTATTGCACGAAATGAAACGTCACGCAGGAATCACCAAAATTTACGATACACCCTTATCCAAGAGTACGTGCTCACGATCCGATGTATCGTAATAACAACGACGTTCCATTTCAATTGCCAATTAGATTCACGCGTGTACGAACTTTATACGAAGCACGCGCCATATCGGGTGTCCAATAGAATTTCTATGTGACAAGTTACAGCCGGAGACCCATTATTTCACGTCCTTGATACCGAAACCTCGTCTGATTCGATTCCGTTGCTGCAAACCTTTACACACCAGGAACATTCGTACATGACAATAGCCAGTGTCACAACGTGTTCCAGCAATGTTTAATTAACGTATGCATCACGTGACTTCGTGTCAACTCAAACAAACACCCGTGAAAACGGATCGTACATCGCCTACCGAATCCCTGTCGTTTTGTCATTCTAGGGTAAGACCGAAAACATAGGTCCAATGATGAACGCTAGCGGAGTATGGAACGAGAGGAAAATATGAATTATCGCGACATCTGCAGCGATGGAACCACGTCGAATATTTCATACGGAATGAATAACAATGAACCTGTGCAACATCGATGAACATTTAGCTCACGCTGAAAACTTCCCCTTTTCGGTAATATACCTCATTGCTTGAATACCGAGCTAATTCAAGTGTATCGGAAAAAAACGAAATGGAAATACATCGAATCATGATGTGAAATGGGTACGAGTGGATCCAGACGAGAATAAAATAAAACATCAAAGCTGTATTTTCGAACGAATCAAAGTGGCTTTTCCTCTTGAGGGTATAAAAGTATTACTTCTTTCAAAGTTTCGGTCGTTTTATGAAGCTAGGAGAAAAGCTTCTTTGACTCCATCAACAATATATTTCAGCAAACAGAATTATTGTAACTTTGAGAAAAAAAAAACTTGCATACTGCAAGGGACGGTGGACCTTTTCTGATTGAACTTCAGCAGACTCGTAAACTCCACCAAGTGGAGAAGGTACACACATGCCTGGGAAAAGTTGCGGGTGGCAATCGGAAATTTCATGGATCAATATTCGGAAAGACCGAAATTTCAAATGAAATAGTTAACGAATGTTCCAATATACATGGATCAGTTTTCTGTAAGATAGAAAAGTCTGTGAAAGAGTACATGTAAATTTCGAATGTGAAAATCGTCAATTTTTTTGCAGCTCTATTATATTAAAGGTTTAATCAAATAATTAAAAGCATAATATCGATTTATCGGAATATACCGGAAAAATCGAGACTCGAGTAATAAAATTATAATTATTAGGACGATTTACTTTTTTTTATTCATTAAAGAGAAAGACCAAAAATTCAAACGAAATCAAAAAGAGCCAACAAATTTAAATTTATATTTTAGGATAGCAATCGGACACAAGTGCCAACTTGTGAATTAATAGATATTTAGAGTGAAGATATTCCTAGAATTATAAATATATTTCTAGAATTAGGAATATATTTCTAGAATTATAAAAATATTTCTAGAATTATGAATATATTTCGAGAATGATTATATTTTTAGAAGGATAAAAAACCACCTTATTTTTCCGTTCCCAAAACTGAAAAGAGCCATGAACGGATAGAGATTCGCCACGATTGAGGAGAAAAATAAATATTCTTTCAAAAAAATAAAAAGTCACCTTATTTTCTTAACAAACCTCGTACATTACTTGTACCTGAGAATGCTGAGAGATGGCGCTGGCCGTTAGGTAAAACGCAGGATCGCTGCGGAAGTTACGTTCGCTATTTAAGTATTCGGTATTTAGGACCATCGATCATTTGCGTATCTAAGATCTAAACGTTCCAAGTTTCTATTCTTATATCTATATACCTATGCATGACTTAAAGCATAGACTATCCGAATACATATTCTCGACTGAATTATCCTATGGTGAAATAGTTATAGGATTCCGTCGTCGGTCGAACGATAACATATTGGGTTAATAATTCAGCAATGTAAAAAATAAAAACACAAATTCGTCGTGTGCGACCCACATGCACCCCAAGAATCAATATACGTTAGTTTAATATAAAATTCTTTGCGTTTTTTACCGATGGAGAAATTAATATTAGAACGGATATTAAAATATTGGAATGTCCTCGGCGATTTCCTATCCATGTGAGACGAGTATGTAAAACTTGGAATCAAGATATGATTTTTAAAAACCGTATAAAAATAATTCTACTCAATGAAACACTTTTTTAGTGTTTCATTGAGAAACTAGAAAGGTTTTTAGCATTTTCCCAGTCTAATTTTGCACTTTCGGCAAAATTTCGGGCATATTCGTAATCAGCAGAAAATTTCAGATTAAATAGACCCTTTTAAGAGTTTAAAAACGGAAAAAAATATTTTTCGACTTCCCTGGCCACTTTTCCAGAATCTCTAAAATTACGATATTTCAAAAGGTCGTAGAGTAGGCTTCTTCTATGCGATAGAGATTCATTTGGTGGGTTTGGAAAAGGTTTTTGTCTGACTTAAATAATGGCGTT
>JAPYZJ010004249.1:0-14090 GCA_030522765.1 Ophioninae sp. B BG-2022a | reverse complement strand
CCCCCCCCCCCCCCCCTCGCTTCTGGCGCGCCTTCGAAGCCCCTATTGAAAGGACCAAATGATATAAATTATTTATGGATTTCGACACCCGAGGGGACGAGGGAAAAGGCGAGCTCTCGGTGCTCGCTTTCGAAGAGATGGGGTGCTCGCCCACGGGGGTCCACTTGCACCGCGAAAGCGTAGGAGAGAAAAAGCCCCTTGGGGCACCCCCATCAACATATGCATTTTCGTACTTTCTCTTTCTATCTCTCTTTTCTTTTTTTTTTTTTTTTCTATGTACGGTGTTCACGGTATCCCATAGAGCCTATCCGAAACCCATAGAATTGATTCCCGAGTACACCGAATCCGTGTCGGACACTCGAGTGTCTTTTGACACCTTTGAACTTCCGGGACAGGTCTGTAACGCCTGTTGATGGTTTGGGTTTTTTTGGGCTTATTCGAAAATTTGTTTGGGTTTGTTTCGGTTTATTAGCAGATTTGTTTGGGTTTGTTTCGGTTTATTAGCAGATTTATTTGGGTTTGTTCGCAGATTTGTTTGGGTTTATTCGCAGATTTGTTTGGTTCGTTTTAGTTTTTTTTGTTCAGAAATCTGTTTGGGTTTGTTTGGGTTCGTTTGGTTTTTCGTGTTCAGAAATTTGTTTGGGTTTGTTTGGATTTATTCGTAGATTTGTTTGGGTTCGTGTGGATTTTTTTTCTTCAGAAATTTGTTTGGGTTTATTCGCAGATTCGTTTGGGTTTGTTTGGGCTTGTTTCGCGTTCGGATTTCAAGTTTCATTTACGCTCAAATTCCGTTTGGGTTCGGATTTCGAGTTTTGTTTGGGTTCGAGCTTGGGTTTGTTTCGCGTTCGGATTTCAAGTTTTGTTTACGCTCAAATTCGGTTTGGGTTCGGATTTCGAATTTTGTTTGGGTTCGAGTTTGGGTTTGTTTCGCGTTCGGTTTTCGAGTTTCGTTTGGGTTCGAGTCTCAGTTTCATTATCGTCGCTAATGTCGCTACCGTCGCAATGCCCCTGCGTACCGATTTATTCGAGGACCCCAATAACACGACAACGACAACGACGAACTCTCGCAGTACATTCGTGGACCGCGTACGTACATTATCCATCGTAACAATCTGTCGATCGAACCCCTCCACCTCCCCGAGTCCAAACGTCCTTCCTCCCCGCAGGCTTCACTGCGACCCCCCCCCTCCCCTCCCCTCCTCGCCCCCTCGAGGTTGCAATCTAAATCAATGGGCTTGTGGGTAATCGCATAATAATTACCGCGGACCTCCCCCCAACGTACATCTGTCGTTTCGTCCAAGTGGGGTCTCTCTCTCTCTCTCTCTCTCTCTCTCTCTCTCTCTTCCTCTCTTTTTCTTTTTTTCTCTCGGAGACGACTCTCTCTCGCTCGCAATGGTACAAGAGTCGTTTCGCACCAGCCGCGACTTTGGAACCCCAACGGGCGCGAATCCGAGACTCAGCAGGTCCAATTCTGTCCCCGGGTTTTATTTGGCAGACGTTCATCGAGTCTCGAAGTGCATCGCGAGATTTCCGCAGCCCGAGTTTCCTCCCTTTTATTCCGGGGCAATCGAACGTGCCCGCCGATCATCGGGAGCGAATAATCCGAGATCCGCTTCTCGATCGCGTTTCGTACGAGCGCCGCCGAACCTTCGATGCGAAACGTTACGAAATCGTCGAGCTGAAAAATAATTCGTTGAATTAATACTCTCTTTCCGAAGATTTTCGAGATCCTCGCCCATCCAAAAATCGCCATAGACAAAAAAATAAAACAAAAAAAGATCGAAAAAAATTAACAAAAAATAAAAAGACGAAAAAAAAAAACGATCCTTTTTCCACTTTTGCTGAAATTAAAAATGTGCTGGTTTTTTATTCTGAAGTAAAGAAATATTTAATATTTTGCAATATAATAATATGTTGTTATATTGTAGAGAATTATTCTTATTTTTATCATATTTTCATAATAATAATAATAATAATAATAATAATAATAATAATAAATAATTATAATTATTATTTTTATTAAAAAATATATCATCGTAGTTGTTATTATAATCCTTATTATTATAAATAATATCGTAAAAAACTATCATGAATTCGTAGTGAAAATATAATAATATCATTGTAAAGAATAATTATTATTTTCATGATATTTTTATAATAATAATAAAAAAAATAATAATTTTTACAAAATAGAACATCGTAATTGTTATTACAATTAATATTATTATAAATAATATTGTTAAAAAATATCACATATACATATGTGTGTCTATTTTTATTGTTTTTCTCGATTTTTTTTATTGCTATAATGATTATTATTATATATTATAAGTACCAATTAAAGATTATAAGAATTCATGACAGTAATAAGTTTGAAAAAAAATTACAAATTGATACTTCGGGCACTTCAGGTGTCGAGGAGCAATGCTGACGTTACTGATGACGCTCACCACGTGGATCGCACCTGCTGTAGCTTTTCGCGGTCCCCATCATCCGCGGAGCAGCGTTCTCCATCATCACTACGTGCCCGAGCCTTCCGTTAAATTGACCCAAAACGAAGAGTTGTTGCACGACGCGACGTGAGTAATCGACGGTGATTCTAGATAGAAAAACGCTATTTTAAATGCGAACATTTTTTTTCTCTTTTTTGTTTTCCAAAAGAAACTTTTTTGTTGTTTTATTTATGATGTTGTATTAATATAATAATAGTGATTATGACAATAAAAATAATAATAATATTTTAACGATATATTATTATTGTTAATATATTATATATTTTTAGATATTCGATATTATTATATTATTTGATATTATTTTTATTCGTTATTTAATATTAATATTTTTAAATATTAACACTAATGCTAATATATTAACGATATATTTTTATTGCTAATATATTATATATTTTTAGATACTCGATATTATTATATTATTTGATATATTATTATTATTATTATTATTATTATTATTATTATTATTCGTTATTTAATATTAATATTTTTAAAAAATTTCAATATTTTTCATTATTTGTATTTACAATCTGTAAAAAAAACACATATTTTCATTGAAAACAAATAAAAAAACATTTTCGTCCGTTCAATTTCCGGTTTCGTAAATTTTCCTTGAATTTTTGAATTTTCGTTTTTTAATATTTTTTTGTTAGTTTTTTTTCGTCGGTTCGCGAATAATCGTAATCGACGTTTGAAATTTTGTCGAAAAGACATCTCGCGGAGGACATGGGCCCGATCGCCGAGCACATAGACATCTCGAAGATGAGCGACCAGGAACTGGAGTTCCACTACTTCAAGTAAGCACGAACGATTAATTTCGATCGCCGAAAGTTCCGAACATCTTTTTTTTTTTGGGGTTTTCGTGTTTTTTCAAAATTTGATATTTTTGTAAATTAAATTTTTTTACGTGTTTACGCAGGGTACACGACGTGGACAATAATACGAAACTGGACGGGCTTGAGCTCCTTCACGCGTTGCAACATACCCTTCATGGCACCGAGGACGACGAGGAACCCTCGATGAACGACGTCGGTCACGAGCAACACGATCATCACGGGGGCAATTCGATCGCTGATTACTCGTGGATCGTTGGTTAGTTAATTTTTTTTTTTTTTCGTTTTTCCTTTTTTCCCTCCGAAGCTTCCGGAACGATGATTGACATTGTGGAAACAACAATGAGATGTCATGACAAACTTCAATTTTTCGTAAATTAAGTGAATCATTTTGAATTTTTCGTAAATTAAGTGAATCATTTTGAATTTTTCGTAAATTAAGTAAATCATTTTGAATTTTTCGTAAATTAAGTGAATCATTTTGAATTTTTCGTAAATTAATTGAATCATTTTTATTTTTCGTAAATCAATTGAATAATTTGAATTTTTCGTAAATTAGTTAAAAATTTTTAATTTTTCGTAAGTAAAGTAAAAAATTTTTATTTTTCACAAATAAATTAAAGGATTCCACGATCACACATTTTTTTTATTGTTTTTCTTACATTTTTATTGTATATTTCGTCGTTTCAAATTGATAGTCAAATTTGAAAAATTCGACTATTTTATTTTTCGTCGTTTCGAATTAATTTTTCAAAAAAATTTAACTTCTTTTCATGATTAACTGAAAAATTCAATTTAATTGCCATCAGAATTTATGCTCTGGATCAACGATATTTCTTACAATCATTTTATGACGATAAACTAAAAACCTAAAAAATTCATTATTATTAAAAGAAATACAAAGATAAAAAAATGAAGAAAAAAAAACAACAAAAAAATCATTTTTTAAAAACCAAACAAAAAAATGAAAAAATCGACTAAAGTAAAAACGTTAATAAAATTGACATTAAAATTTAAACTACGACAATTCTTTTAATAATACGATACCGATAAAATAAAGAAATTTCCATTCGATCGAAAAGAAAACGAACGAATTCGAATTCCCTCGACGGTTAAAAAATGACAAATTCCGTTTCGCCAATAATAATAATAATAATACTGAAAAATCTTATTTTTCCAACCCAAACAAACCCAAACGTATTTTTCAATAAAATCGCTAAAACTGTACGCAGATCTGATAGACCGAGTACTGGAAGAGGATGATTTGGACAACGACGGTTATTTGGGTTACACGGAGTACGTGCTGGGCCGGAAGAAGGACCAAGACGTCCGGTCTCGAAGGAATATCAAACTGAAAGTCTGAACGAAACTGGAACGTGTCACGATCGAGCTACCAACGAATTCGATTATCGATCGATCCGATTTTTTGCCCAAAAAAAAAATAAGAACATATATATGTGTATAAAAATACGAAAAAAATTGTCCGTGTGCCAAAGGAAAGAAAAACTTTCGTTTTTCATCGCCGTTCGATCGGAATCGATTTTTCAATTTTGGAAGATTCGATTCGATTGAAAAAAAAAAGAAATAATAATAATAATAAAATGTATCTTTTTTTTTAATGATTCAACGTTATAAATTTTATATACACATACGCGTTTTCGTCGTTTCTTCGTGGCACTTTGATTTTTTATATTTCCTTCGTGACGCGTTTAAAAAGCAAAAATTCAAGTTCCGCTGCGAACTGGTCAATCAACGACGGGCAACGGAAGGTCAGTCACGACGATGCACTTTTCCCAGAGATCTCTCGCGACTTGGACCTGCGAGAATAAAAATAGCCATCGAGCATTAAAAAAAAATAATAATAAAACGAAAACAGTTTTGAAAAATTGGCATTTTTAGAAATTTGCGATAAAGCGATTTTTCAAAAATGCGAGAGTGAAAATTGCAATCGTTAATTAAAAACAAAAACAAAACGAAAACAATGTTTTTAAAAAAAGTTCGGAATTTTGCCAAAAGGCGAAAATTTTCAAATTTTCAAATTCAAATTTTCAAAAATGTGAGGATAAAAATTGCAATCGTTAATTTTTTTAAAATCAAAACGAAAACAAACATTTTTTAAAAAGTTCGGATTTTTAAAAATTCGGGAAAAAGCGGACAAAATAGTTTTATGGTTTCTTTCTTACTCTGTTGTCTTCACCCTCGATCGGGAGATCGTCCACCTTAACGAAATCGGGATAACGCTGAATGATCTCCCGAACGGCCGGCGCTAGCTCTTTTTCCACTTCGAGAAACTGCGCCTCGTATTCGTGATACTCCTTTGAATTTTCCGTCGAATAATAAATTTTCATGGAGTCCTCTTCCTCGACAAGCCTGCAAATGGATAAGCAAGGTTAAGTTATTCCGAAGTCCCAGAATCGAAGATTTACGAGTCTAAATCGCGTCCCGCGAGTTTTCCTAAAACAAACCCAAACAAACTCAGGCAGTTATAAATAAACAATTGAAAATGTTAATTTTACACTTGAAATAATAATAGACTTCGTAATTCAAAAATTTTACACTTTGAACAATAATCGACTTTCTCATTCCAAAATTGTATGCTTAATAATCACATACTTCGTAAAAATAAATTCGTAAGGTTTTTTCTTTAGACATTTGTTATGTTAAAATTATTTATTGTTTATTATTTCGAAATATAATTTAATCGTATTAAATTTGGGTAACTGTTCGTTGAATAAATCAGAGATTATAAAAATGTGAGAGAATAAATTATTCAATAAAAAATGTCATTACTCAAATGTTCAATTTTAGCAATTTTTTAAATCACCATTCAGTAATCCTTTAATTAGGTTGATGAAAAAAAGAAAGTTCGATTTTATAGGAATATTGAATAAATTCTCGCTGTTCTTTTTTTGATAATTAATTCTTACATTTATAATTATTTATTATGGTTCATATTTATTAATAAAAAATCTTCGATTACTTGTTATGCAAGATTGCATAAAAAATGATTATTCAAAAATATACGTAAATACGAAAAAATAATTTTAAATGAAATAAATAGTAAGAAAATTAAAAAATGATTAAATGAAATTTAATAATAAAAATGATGAAATCCTAATTCTAAAAATGATGAATTATTTCGTCACCTGATGCAGTGCGACCTGAGTAGTCTGATCCTCGTGTCGGGTTCGATTTCGACGCGGTTTTCGATTTTTCCCCCCTCGACCATTTTTTCACCATCTTTGAGAATGGAGCACTCTTGTTCTTTGGGTGCGAGAACGGGTGGTAGAAAATCGTGTATGTTATCCTTAGCCATGCGATCAGCGATGGAATCGATATCGATGTGATCGATCATTCGATGTAAAAGTTCCTTAGTTTTATCGAGAAAACGTTCACGGGTATCCGATTTGTTATCGGAGTGTGCGTATCCGACGTGTCTGAGATAATCGATGGGTAAACCTTCGCGAAAACGAGAATCCGTTTCGGTGGCATTTTTCAGGGCTTCCGGAAGTAATTTTTCGAGAAAGTCGCCCCAGCTGTTTTTCTGATAAACGCTGAGAGTGACATGAAGACTGTGAGTGCCATCGATGGTTTCGCCTTGATGAATCGTGCCGCGAGGAAAGTAGAGAAGATCACCAGCGTTGACGACGGTGTCGAGGATCGGTTCGCCAATTTCCGAGGGATCGAAATTTCTGGAGGAATATCGTGGCAAATATTCTCCATCGGTTAATGGCTTGTAGAGACGCCATCTTTTTTTACCCTCGATTTGAAGGATGAAAGCTTCTATGTCGTCGTAATGGGGCGCGAAGCCTTGACTGTCCGGCGGCGTCAAGTAAGAATTCGCACCGACGAAACAACCGAAGAATTCTTGCAGCGTCGCTGTAAAATACACATTTTTCTTATTCACCGGAAACTTGTATCAGGCGCCGCGCAGATTCGAACAATTTCTCACCGTTCAGAGCGTGCAGCTTCGGTATGAAAGTCTGCGGATTCAACATCCTTATCGAACAACCGTTCGAATAGTAGTCCCAAACTACGCTGGGCAAAGCGCGACCCGGCGGATTGTGGGTTTCCCTCTGACCCTCCGTGTACGATGTTACGTCGATGTTCTTCGTGTAGAGGATATGGAAGTTGCGGAGAATACTGTCCAGCATCGGAGTCGACATTAACAGCTTGTAATAACTTGGCTTGCTTCTTTTTATCTGTAACGGCGCTCGCTCCCAATTGTTTCTGGAATGCAAAGATTTTTACGTTCTTAGGTGCGTAGCGTACTCGCAGGTTTGAAAAAATCGCCAAAGGGATGAACGAAACGCGGAATACTTCGGATATTTAATAAAAGTCATAACGATTGGCTTAAATTTACTTGAAAAACGTTTCGACGGATACTGGATGAATGAGCCACTGGAAAAGCATTTTTGCCTCTTCGACAGGATCGTTGCTCAAGCATTTTGGAACGTTAGTTTCCTGGCGTTCAGGACGACCGTCTCGCTCTCCGACATCCTTTGCGGTAACTTCCGGCGGCTTTTCGCCTTCTTCGGACGAAGCGGACGGAGGATTAGTTTCCGATACTTCTATCTGTTTATCTTTGGCTTCCGAGTCGCTTACGTCACCGTTGGAAACAACGGGACTCTTTTTCAACTTTTTTGGCTTTTTTAATGGCTTGGATACTACAGCGTCTTCTGAACTTTTGTTTTTTTGGTGTTTCTTCTTTCTCTTGATCGAACGTGGTTTAGACATTGCTCCGAATCCCATTGTACTCGAGGGTTCGGCGGAAAGCTGTGTCGGAAGGATATCCGACAGTCGCGTTCGATTTTTCTTCGCCTTTTGGGGGTTCGGCGCGTTCTCAGAGTTTTTACGCTTTTTCGAGTAGGCGACAAATGCCGAAATTGGTAATCCCCCTAACTTCTTCATTGGAAAAACGTATTAAGCTCTTTCTGGAATCATAAGAATTAGATTTAAGCTTTCGTTAAAGATTTTATACTCAATCCGTAATACGATTCACGACGGTGGGTAATTGTCCAAAAGTGAGGTTATGTCAAGGACATTCGTTTAAACAGCGTATTAATGCAGTTTTAAGGGCGATAATAATTTTTTGTTTGTTTTTGATTTTGTACTTGACATAACCTCACGAAAGTGACATAACCTCACGAAAGTGACATAACCTCACGAAAGTAAGGTTATGTCAAGAATATTCGTTAAAAGAAGAGGTTAGAAAAGATTGACGCGCGACAAAAAGATTTTTCCAATTGTTTTGGATTTTGTACTTTACAGTGTTTAGTTCCATATACATTCGTACTCGGCGACTCACGATTGTTGCCCGAAAGTGAGGTTATGTCGAGGATTCAATTTTTTTCGTACGTTCGTTGCTGTCGCCAACTGAATATCGCTAACAACAATAACGTGACAAAACGACCGATGTTTATATTAATTAGATTTAAATAAAACATTAACTTTAAGTTGAAATCGAAAGCCGAACGATTAGTCACTTACGTTACTAAAGACACGTCGAACCACGCGTTATGCTCCGCATCACATTGAAGTGTTTTACCGCGAGTTCGCGGGATCGAAAACAAATGTACAAATTTTTGGCGCTCGGAGTGGCGCCGACTTGCGGCCGGAGAGTGTACTAGAAAACCCGCGAAATTCAAATGTGTTTCTCCACTTTTCAAAATATCTTTTTAATTAATCTATTTACTAATTTACTTCTATTCGTTTTGCAAACGTTAATATTTTCAGCAGCTGTTTCCCCATAATTAACCGTTTCGAATTCATGTGATTACAACTACTAATTATTTACCAAAAAGGATCTAGGAATTCAGTCTTCGCTTAATCTAAAATAAAAGCGTCTAAAAAACTAAATTTAAAAAAATAACCTAAAATAAAACGATCTTAATCATTTTTTTTTAGCGAAACAACCGTGTATGAGAAAATTGAGTTCGATACTTTGTGAGGTTATTTCGATCTTCAACTTGGCTTTAAATCGAGAATATCGAATGGAACGGAAATATTCCCACAAAATAAAACCGGAAATAGGATTTTCCACGAAATAAAACCAGAAATAGAACTTTCATGAAATCCTTGCAGCTTTGGACTTACTCTTTTACCTTTGAGAATGCAGAGGCTGCGAATCCACCTATCGGCGAAAGATCGCAACTCCACGCGCGCGGGAAATTTAAAATACATTTTTCCACTCGCCAAAAAAATCAAAACAAAAAAATCCAGATGAAAAGAAAATTAATAATCCAAAAAGGAAATAAATATCGACGAAAACTCCACCATAAATTCCTTCGGCTCGTTATTTTATTTGGATTTATTTAAATCTGACACATTCATAATAAATCTTACGTGACTAACGTCGGAGCGTACTTGACACAAAAAAAAGGTGGGGAGGAGAAAAGGTGCGTTTTTGTGTTCGGAGGTTTCTTTGGGATCCTCGAGAACTTCTTTCACGTTTTCCACTTTTTTTTTTCTCTTCTTACCGGAAATCGACGAAAATGAAATACAGCACGAAGCCAACTAGCTAGTAACAATTATAGTAGCGTGTGACGGATAAACACGAAAAAAAAACAATTCGTCCTACTCGTTTTGGCAACGTCCAAAAAATGAGGGACCAAAAATTCGTTCAAATTCGCATGTGGGTCTTAAGATCGAGAGGCAATTATTAGTTTCCCTCTGCCCTCCTGATAAAACGTTTTTTTTTTTCTTCTTCGTCTTCACTTTCCTATACGATTTTTTCTCATTTGATCGACAAAATATATGTGTAACTTTATATACAGCGATACAAGGGGAGATCCTCTACGACTTATTATTATTAATATTATCAATATTATTATTATTATTATTATTTACGAATTATTACAATTCAGTGATTTCCTCGCGCATTAATCCCTCATTCAATGTTTCGTCTTCTCGCTCGACGGCAGCACGATCTCTTTTTATTATTTTCCACCAATTTCGTTTATTTACACGCTCGGATAAAAATAACTAAAAAAATAAGAGAAAAAGGGGAACTCGACAAACCCGCGTTAAAAATCGAACTTTCATTTTATATGTATATATATATTTTTTAAATATATATTTTCTCTTTTGTTACTTTTTTCTCGCCCACGTTATTTTTTTTTTCGTAAAAAAATCTAGAGTCCCTAAAAAGAAGTGACGAGGAAAAAAGAGTCCCCTTGAGGTCGTCACTTTCGATCGTTAAGAATCACCGATCGAGTCGAGCTCCCCGAAGCTTCGTGAAAAGTCGTAAAAAAAAAATCGAGAATCAATTCGCGCCGATAAAAATAATGATAATTTTACTAAAAATGAAAAAAAAAAAGGAAAAATCAATAGTGACAATATGTGTCTTATGAACTAAACGAACATTTTTTTCACGTCCTTGCGAGAGGATCGAGCCTGGGAATTTTCGTAAGACGTAATGCAATTGTTTTTTTATTTATAAGTCCCCTAGACTCGTCCTCTCAATATTAATATTATTATTATTTTATTAATATTAATATTAATATTAATATTAATAATAATATTATTATTATTATTACTATTTATCTTAAGAATTAATTAATAACATTTTACCCGGCATTTCATTAAGACTCCAACAAATATATAATTAGATTACATACTTTCAGCGTGCGACCGGCTCGTACGCGATTTAATCACTTAACAATTTTGTGTTTCCTCGTATTTCTCACTCGATCTTTTTTTTTCTTTCCTTTGTTGGTTTTATTTGCTTTATTTTTTTTTTACGAATAAATCGCCACCTCGATTAATTTTCTTTCATTCGGCCGGACCACATCGCGAATTTACTTTCTTGTGCATCAGCCGCAGATTGATCGAAGCTTCTTCCCTCGTGACTGATTATTCTCGAGATCGCAGATTTTGCATTTTTTTTTTTGTTTTTTGGGTTCGGCCATTCGCCGCTGCTACGGTTTTAGAATTTTCTTCAAGTTACGCTCGTCGATAATCTTGCTCGAATGGTTTTTCTTTTCTTTTGTTTTTTTGGTGTTTTTTTATTTATTTATTTTTGTTAGATTGGACTCTGGACGAAGGAGACTTTGAGGACTGTCGCGAATACGATTCGTGCATTTTCGTGTTTTCTGGAAAATTCGTGTTTTTTTACCATTTTTTTAAAGGTGTTTTTTCGATTTTTTATATTTCGAAAATTGTTTCCTCTTTGAAAATTTTTTAAAGCATTTTATAGGGATTTTTTCGATTGTTGATTTTTTGAAAACTCTTTCCTTTTTGAACGTTTTTATTGTTTTTTTTTTTGTTTCGAAAATTTGGATATTTTGGCATCGAAATTTCGAAAAAGTTTTCGAGTTCCAAATATTCGGAATTAACGATTGGTTTTTTTTCTCAAAATTTTAATTCTTCTTTTTTTTTACTTTTATATTTTTAATGGAAATTTTCACAAATTTGTCGGTATCTCGAAAATTCAATTTTTAAAAACTGTTATACGTCGGTGCGTCGAAGAAATTGGGAGAATAAATTTTGATTTCGAAGTTTGAGGAAATTTGACAGTTTTTTTACGGCGACGAGGACGGGGTTGAAAAAAGGAAGAAAAAAAAACGAAGAATAAGAAGACTAAGACCATACGAGCGGAAAACTTCACCGGCCCCGACAATATTTATCGCGCGTTTCATTATTGTCGAAGAAAATGCCTCTAATTATTATTGTCCATCATTGACAAAGTTGACGCAAATCTTGCCGTGCGCTCTCCCCTACTTTTCCATCCTCGTGTGTCGCGAATTCTTTTTTTTTTTCAAAAACTCCGATCACCAGAAAAAAAATTTGTTTTAATAAAAAAATAAAAAAGAGAAAAAATATGAAAATATTAATAAATTAAAAAAAACTAAACAAAAAATGAAAAAGCCGCTCTTTTTTCAGGCAAAATCGAGGGATGTATGATCGAAGTTGAAAAAATGAACCCAAACAAACCCAAACAAATTCGAGGAAGGTAGGGTCGAATAAAAAAAAATTTTTTTTTAAATATTCGAACTTTTTTACTCCCCGAAAAAACGAGGGACTTGAAAAAAAAGTCACTTTTTTCGTCGTTACGTTAAATCGATCGGCGACAGTCCCACGAGTCCGGCGTTCGTCCGGATCGATGAAAAACCATTTTTTCACACCCACGATACAACAATAAGAAATACACGACGAAGAATCGACCGATCGATCGATCGATTTTACAGTGTGACGAAAATACTTGCTGTATAATCCCTATGGTCACGTGATCTCCCAATTCAGGATCCGCAGAAAGTAACCGCCCGAGGATGGCTGAAAAAATTCCTAGAATATTTACGAACTGTCCCGTGATCGAAAAATCCCCAAAAGCATGGTTCCTTTTTAAATAAGCAACTCTCTAGTTACTTTTCGATTAGCAATTCCCCGATTACTTTCCAATCGGAAACTCCCTAGTTACCTTTTGATAAGCAACTCCCTAGTTAGTGTCCGATTAGCAAATCCCGAATTACTTTTCGATCAGCAACTCCCTAGTTACTTTTTAACGCGGAATTTCCTAGTTACTTTTCAACGAGCAACTTCCTAGTTACTTTTCGAGGAGCAACTTCCTAGTTACTTTTCGAGGAGCAACTTCCTAGTTACTTTTCGAGGAGCAACTTCCTAGTTACTTTTCAACAAGCAACTTCCTAGTTACTTTTCGACGAGCAACTTCCTAGTTACTTTTCGACGAGCAACTTCCTGGTTACTTTTCGAGGAGCAACTTCCTAGTTACTTTTTGACGAGCAACTTCCTAGTTACTTTTCGAAAAGAAACCTCCTAGTTACTTTTCGAAAAGAAACTTCCTAGTTACTTTTCGACGAGCAACTTCCCAGTTACTTTTCGACGAGCAACTTCCTGGTTACTTTTCGACGAGCAACTTCCTGGTTACTTTTCGACGAGCAACTTCCTAGTTACTTTTCGACGAGCAACTTCCTAGTTACTTTTCAACAAGAAACTTCCTAGTTACTTTTCGACGAGCAACTTCCTAGTTACTTTTCAACAAGAAACTTCCTAGTTACTTTTCGACGAGCAACTCCCTAGTCCCTCTTCGATACTCAATTCCCTAGTTAATTTTCGACTAGCGATTGCCCCAGTTAATTATCGACAGGCAACTCCCTAGTTATTTTTCGACTGGCAACCCCCTGGTTACTTTTCACTTCGCAGCTCCCTAGTTACTTTCTGAGGATCGGCGAATCTCGGCGCTCGTACTAATCTTGAAAGAAGAAAAAGGAAATCCAGCTCGTCTCGATCACCACGTAATCGTAATCATAATCGTTATCACTATTATTATTATCATCATCATCATCATAATCATCATCATCATCATCATCATAATCATCATTTGTTTCTTCCGCAGTCCCAACGAACAAAACTGCACGGGCTGGAGTAAAAAGCTAAACAGTTTAAAGCAATTATGTCCTACAGGCACTCGACAAATTCGCGTACACGACATACACACACACACACACACACGCGCGCGCACAATGTTTTTTTTTCTTCACTCCCTCCTACCGACTCGTTAATTATTGATTGTTTCCTATATCCGCCGTAACGGGTACAAATATTTCCTACATTATTCATCGACGATCGAACGAAAAAAAAAATCCCCATAATAACAATAATAATAATAACAAAAATAATTTTTAAAGGATAATTAAAAGAATAATAAAAATAAACAGCAACATTAAAAAAAAAAAACGAGACGTCTCGTTTTTCTTTGTGTGTGCTCGTTTTTTGTTTTGTTTTGTTT
>JAPYZJ010004248.1:0-14091 GCA_030522765.1 Ophioninae sp. B BG-2022a | reverse complement strand
CGGTTTTTACCGTATCAATAACTAGTACTTTCACCGTGTTCACTAACCTGTCTCTCATCAACATCAGCAACTCGAATAAACCGAAACTAATAGTAAACTGAACCAAAAATTTGATGTTTCGGTACAATAATTCGACCCGTAGATCCTTGTATACTCATTCCCTTCACCGCAACCCGATCAGACACCAACGGAAGCGATTTGCGGGCAGCCACCGTCTACTAGCTAAACCACTTCTTACTCGATTCGAACTGAGTACCCTTGTATTTCTTCAGGTTGCGACATCCCATTAAGGTTATAGTCATTAATGGACTAGTTGTATCAAACTTAGCGACAAACCAAATATCGTCGACGCCATATTGGAAAAAGTTTGTTTATTCCAGAGTTTCAATATTTCCCCTAGCTAGTTACGTATTTGATCTGATTTCCAAAGTAATTCAGTCCAAAGAACAAAAAATCCATTGCCTAGAATGGTTCCAGCAAACCTCCAGCATTCTCGTGAAACATTCCCAGCGTAAAGCATCGAAAAAATATATTTTCTCTCGAAACTCGATCCACCGAGGGTCACGCAAATCAGACGCAGCTGTGACCTCAATTAATGAATATTAATCACTTTTTCAATATATTAAAACTGGAAGGACGTACGTATAAGTAGTCTGGCACATATCCAACCGCGTTTATCTTGGGCCTATTGGCCCTTCCACGTACCCCTCAAATACACGTTATTGCATGTTAACTGAACCTGGTTGGAAAGCTCGAGGGTCTCATTTATCGGTCTACCGCTTCTTCTCCCAGAGTCCGTAGCTTTATGGTGATATTATCCTCTCAAGCTTTACACCCACGTACGATAGGTATGGAAACCCAAAGATTCTAAGAAACGCCACGAGGTTTGTTCAATAAATAAGGTGACTATTTATTTTCCTCAAAAAAACATTTATTCATTCATCAATGTCTATTATGCCTCCTTCGAAGTAATCTTCCTCAGATATAACAGACCTTTTATAGGTCTTTTTCGTTTTCGGAACAGAAAAAAGGTCAAGTCCAATTATTCCACTTCAATTATTATTGAAACTGGGAAATTAATATTTCCCAGTTTTACCTTATAACTAAACATGCTATTAGTAAGGCTAAACATATACGACACGATCCAGTAACAAATTTAAAGGACAAATTTAAAAACGAGTGGCTTAATTACAACCGTATGAACAGATAGTTAAAAAAGAGGAGGGATCTAAGAGCGTCTTCTATGAAAAAAAAAATATATTGAAAATAAGTTTTCGATTTTTCGTGTTTTTTTTCGTTAAAAATATCCATATTTTTTTTTCCAGTGGACAAAACTCAATTCCAACCCCGGATTCTGAAAGAGTACACTCGAAAGTCCTAGGGACTATATTATTTATTTAAAAAATTCTTATTGTTTAAATATGAGAATTTGATTTGAAAATGATAGAAAAAATTACGATTTTTCGTCGCTATTGGGTTTAACTGTTAAATAGGCTCCGTAAACGCATGCTCCTATCGTGCCCAAACCCTTTGCTCTCTCTAAATGATAGAAAATGGTGATTCCGCTCTTTTTCGAAAAAAATTTCACCCCCGAAATTTTTACGATTTTCCGCCATCAGTTTTTGGCCGAAAACAATGGTTGAAGAATATAGGTCACGATTCGAAAAAAAAAAATAAAGCAAATTACAACCACGTTACGTACCTATATTTTTGGTTTTGTTAAAAGGTATTTCATAAAAGTGATTTATTGAATAAGAATTTGGGGTGAATATGAATGAGGAAACTTCCGTTGTGTACAGATTATTGTGAATCCGTTCCATTTTCAGGGCGAGGAGGATGATCCACCGGAAGCTCTTGACATGGGGTGGCCGAGCAGTCCGAAGAAAAGGCTCACCTACATTCTCGTTGCGCCGATTCTATTTCCGCTCTGGCTGACCCTGCCTGACACCCGCACACCTCGGGGTACGTATACCATATATATATACATATATAACCTCGAGTACATTTATACTTTTTTTCCGCGTAAAAGTATTTTTTTTGCAATTTTTATAAGCGTATTTCGCAAAAGCCAATACTCGGAGCGGTGACCGCTCAGCAGTCGATATCTTGTCCCGTCGATCAGTCTACTTCTGAGACTTTGCTGTAGATACTTCAATCGAACCGTCTGTGCACCGAAAAATCAAAATAATAGGGGTCCATCTATTCTGGCACGGGTTTTCCACAGTTTACCCGTGCCCTCGGAAAGCTTTGATTCAAAGCTGTGGACGCAAATCGAGTTAGGTTAAGCTGGAAAAAATCCGGCTGGCATTAAGAAGACCAATCGGGAAGGGTGAATATGTAAGAAGACAAAAAGATTTGAACTGGTAGAATAAATAATTTAAAAAATACTCAAATGAGTCGAAACTGAGGAAATAAAAATTGTTCAAAATATTCAAAAGAATAGAAACTAAGGAAATAAAAATAGCAATAAAAAATACTTAAAAGGAGTAAAACTAAGGAAATAAAAATAGTAAGAAATTCAAAAATAGTTGGAACTAGGGGAATAAACATCTTGAAAAAAATACTGAAATTATTTCTCGAGTTAACGATTTTACTGGATCAAAACATTCTTTTCATGGCAGTTTCGAGCTTTCAACCTAACGTTCGAAACTTCTCAACTATTCGGTAAAAAGACACTTAAAAAAATGCTCCTTTCGTGAAAACGACTCGCCCTCCGGAGTAATACGAATTTTATGCTCCTTATTCTCAAACGGATCACCCTCCGTTTACTCCCCTATGAAAAACGGTGCGAAACGTCCTTTTTCTTTTCTCTACCTAAATCGAGGTAATCCATGAAGGATTTAACGAGGGGTCTGCAATTTATTTCAAGCTTATCGGCGTACGAGAGCCATTCAAAACCTTCCCAAGGGGCGTGTACTCCCCTTGAGCAGCCAGGAAACCCTTCAAACCGAAAAAGAAAAAATGGAATCACCACGAGGGATTTTACGTTGCGTATCCCTACTCAACTTTCCCCTTATCTTCCTATCAGAAGCATGTGGGGCAAGAATGCACCCCCCTCCCAACCCCCCCTCTCTCCCTGAGAAAATGATCGATACGAAATAATTAAATTTTAAAAATTCATTAATTCGATTCAAATTTCACTCCAGCATCATTAAAAACAATTGTTTAATAAAAAAAAACGAACTATTTTCACTTCCAAAAATTCTTAATTTTGAGAAAAAATTTTGCAAATTAAATAGAAGTAAAATCGATCGATTAAACAAAGTAACGAATTTTTTTTTAGACGAAAGATTTTTGTTACGATAATTGATGAATTGATAATTGACAAAAGTTTTTGTACTTTTTTCTTTCGAAAATTCTTAATTTTGAGAAAAAATTTTGCAAATTTACTAGAGGTAAGATCGATCGATTAAACAAAATAATGAAGTTTTTTCAGACGAAAGATTTTTGTTACGATAATTGATGAATTGATAATTGACAAAAGTTTTTGTGCTTTTTTCGACTTTCGAAAATTCTTAATTTCGAGAAAAAGTAACCATCTCATTGTGAGAATTGAATGGACGTAAGATCGATCGATCAAACAAAATAACGAAGTTTTTTCAGACGAAAGATTTTTGTTACGATAATTGATAAACTGATAATTGACAAAAGATTCTTGTTGACGAAAAACAACGTGATCTCACTCCAGCCACGGTATTCACCGGACTTGATCCCCTGTGACGTTTTTTCCGTTTCCAAAACTGAAAAGAGCCATGAAAGGACGAAGATTCGCCACGATTGAGGAGACAAAGACCGGATCGCTGGGAGAGCTCGAGGCAATATAAAAAAGCGCCTATCAAAAGGGCTTCGAGGATTGGAAAATGCACTGGCGCAAGTGCATTATACCTGAAGGGTATTACTTTGAAGGAGGCAAAATATATAAGATACCTGACCGATGCAAGGCCCACCTTATTTGTTTTTAAGTACAAAGAAAACTATGAATGTTGAAATAAAACAAAAATGTTTATATAATCATTTATTCAATAATCAACATAATAATAATTTTGGTTCAGAAAACAATATTCAGTATTAACTATAAGCTTTTTTAAAAAAAGCGTCTTCTGGGCCTTATTCAGACCACTGTTTCTTAACCCTAGATAGATAACCGTGTTTGAGTGAGCATATTTTGGATTTTGTGCATATTAGATTTCTGAATATGATATTATGTCTTAGTGTATGTAATTTTATTGTGAGTAAATGAAAAACACGAGTTTATTCATATTTGTATTAGAAAAAAAATTAAAGAACAAAACAAGGTACTTTTTACTTTAAAAAACTTTACCATTTTTAAAAATCGATTACGTCGTTTCGACGTAGGTTTTTTATGAAGGGTTAATAAGGCCATACCCGTTGTAAGTTCGCATGAAAAAAAAAAATAAAAAAAATATATAATCTTCAATTTTAAACATAAATTTCGATAACAACACGTATAGTGCCGATAAACCACTGCATATAATTAGAATAAAGATTCACTAATTAATACTAAAAACATTATTTGTTTTCGAAAGATTTTTGTACGTAGACATTGAATAACCGCCAAAGTGCGATCGCACTTGCTGCCTTCTATCGACTGCAAATTTGTTTGGGTTCGATTTTGTAGTTTGTTTGGGTTGGATATTTGGGTTTGGGTTAGGTTGGATATTTAATAAATACGTGGTTTTGATTAGGCACTGAGCTTTACATGGATCAGATACCTAATTGACGAATAAATAAATACTTTTCAAGAAAAATAATAATAAGTCACCTTATTTTTTGAACAAAACCTCGTAAGTTCCCTGAACGAATTCCGGGGTTGCGAAAAGCACGACCCGGTTAAAACGTGGAACGAGAAAATAGACGAGGGAAGCTACACGAAGAACGTCGAGTCGACAGACGTCGGATTTTGGCCCGAAATACTAAGGAAGGAAAAAGGGGCGGACGGGCTCCCAACTCGCGAGAAGCTTGGCCTTAATAATCAATGAAAACTCGAGGCGAACGGATGGGCTGGCAAGATCGCGCGCCGCGTGAACACCAGCCAGTTCTCTCTTGTTGAATTACCTAAGAAAAGAAAAACGGCCGTCGGATGTAGGCGCGTGATTATAATTGTCAGTCACAGAACGCGTTGCGTGCTAATTACGCGACTCGTCTCGTGTTACAATCTACGAAGGATTTTTTTTGTTTTTTTTTGTCACTTCTGAGCCAAATTTGGGTTTTGCACACCCGATATCGTTGCCTCGCGGGTTTACGAGCTCTTTCATTCGCCAGTGATTAAATCTTGAGCGACACGCGATTAAGCGTGCCTTCGGGCGGTACTTTTTTTTTTATTCGCTGCGTTTCTCAAAACGTTTGATCGTCGAGCGATTATATTCGCGCGAATCTGAATGCAAGAGGAATCGGGAGAGAATTTCTATTGATGTTGGTCAAGTTTAGATTTTTTTTTACTGGTTTATATTTGTTCAATTTTTCTACTACGATAGAAATCAGTTACAATCTTCTGATTGTCACTGATTTCTATCGTAATAAAAAAATTGAATAAATATAAACGTCACTCAGGAAATTATAAGTGACTTCCTTCGTAGTAAAAAAATTGAATAAATATAAACCAGTAAAAAAAATCTAAACTTGACCAACATCCATAAAAAGCAATTACAGTAAAAAAAAGTAATAAATATAAAGCAGTAAAAAAATTCAAGTTGTTGATCGAGTTTATATTTTTTTAATCGAAATTCCCCCGATTCCTTTTGCATTCAAATTTGCGCGAATATTGCACAAATCAGAAGATGTTCGTTAGTTTGATTTCAAACCCTTGATTTTAAACAAACCCAAACAAAGCCAAAAATTTACGAAATTTGTAGTTTCGGTAAAAACAAATTGAAAATTTTGAGCCTTTTGGTCAATCGAAATTCGGGTTCCCTCCCCCACTTCCGAATCAACGTGGAACGATGAAACTTGTCAGTTTTTAGCGCTAATAAAAAAACAATATTTTTCTCATTAACCATTTTTTTTTTTCGTTTCTTTTGCGTTGCAGGTAAAAAATTCTTCGTGATCACTTTCATCGGCTCAATACTATGGATAGCCGCGTACTCTTACCTCATGGTATGGTGGGCGAACGTCGCCGGTGCCACCATCAAGATACCACCGGAAGTCATGGGTTTGACGTTTCTCGCTGCCGGGACGAGTATTCCCGATCTTATCACGAGCGTCATTGTTGCACGGAAGGGTTTCGGTGACATGGCCGTATCGAGTTCCGTCGGTAGCAATATTTTCGACGTAACCGTTGGGTGAGTTCATTTTTACGTACGGATCAATCATCGCTTCCAATTTCCATCGGTTCTTCATCGAATCTTTCGTCCACTCGCGTTCCATTTTTGCGAATCACTTTCGACTTTTATCACAGTGAAATTATTCGAATTAATTGAATTATTCTCGTTTCATTCATTTTTTAACGATTCGTCAAAATTTTTCATTTCGAGAAAAAATATTTCGGGATGTTTTTCTTTAATAATACAGGTTTGCAAAAAATGTTTTTCAAAAAATTATTTGAAATTTGACAACTGACTTTTATGTACTTTTCAGCGCTGGATTCAAAAATGCAATCCGGTTTTTTCTATCACGTAAGGTTTTCTTACAAAAGAAAGTATTTTTCGGTATAATAATAACAAAATTTAAGCAATTTTTCACATTTTAACAAATTTATAAAATTTTATTTCATTTATAAATCTGGTTTTAAACTACATTTCCAGTACACTTCTATTTGTAATCCATTTTAAAAGTACTTTAGGCTAAATAACAGTTTATGAAGATCCTAAAAACTAAAATTTAAACTCACTAGAGTTCTGAAATGTGTATAAAAATATAAAAAAAAAACTAAAACTATAGAAGCAATTTGTGAAATGACTGTTCCTTATGGGATTTTTTTCACTATTTTTTCTGAAATCAGCGTTGAAAACACCATAAAAATCACGTATTAAATTTTAAACAATTTTTATGTGGCAGACCTGTGTAATTACAGTAGGTAATTATCAAGTAAATGCGGAAGAATAATTTCCACATTTGTGATCCCACGACTCTGATCAACTCTCTGTTACAAGTTTATAAAACTGCACTTCCGGGACCCTCGTGTTTTTCGTTGCAAATATGAGCAGCCACATCTGTTCCGAGTAGTTCGGCAAACTGCACAAGTACCTTGCCCAGGCTTTCTTCCAAATGGTCTTGTTAAGAACTAACTGTCTACTCCGAGCTCCTTTCAAGATCTCTTCTGCTGCGAGAAATTTAACTGCCAAAGTATTCCAAATACTTCAAGTATTTTCCACCGCTTCGATAGTACGTTTCGATGCGTTTGTCACGCGCAATTTTCAAAAAGTACTTTACCAACGGATTTATGTTTTGAGCTGGTACGGAGACCCCAAATACGCGGTGTTTCTTCCACTTGCTAGTAATATTACTAGGAACTTCTAGCAACTACGACTGACACTTACTACTGAGTAGAAATCTTGCTAACTATTAACTATGACTGTCACTAACTACTAACTTCTACTAATTACTGTCTACGACTAACTACTAACTTCTACTAATTACTGTCTACGACTAACTACTAACTTCTACTAATTACTGTCTACGACTAACTACTAACTCCTACTAATTACTAACTGCGACTAACTACTATCTTCTACTAATTACTAATTACGAATAACTACTAACTTCTACTAATCACTAACTGCGACTAACTACTAACTTCTACTAGTTACTAATAACGACTAACTACTAACTTCTACTAATTACTAATTACGACTAACTAATATCTGCTACTAATTACCAACTACTACTAGCTACTAACTTCTACTAATTACTAACTAAGACTGCCACAAATTACAAAATACAACTGCCACTCACTATTAATTACGGCTAACTTCTAACTTCTACTAATTACTAGGTACGACTAACCACTAACTTCTACTAAATACTAATTACGGCCAACCTCTAGCTTCTACTAATTACTAGGTACGAGTAACCACTAACTTCTACTAATTACTAATTACGGCTAACCTCTAGCTTCTACTAATTACTAGGTACGAGTAACCACTAACTTCTACTAATTGCTAATTACCATTACCTACTAACTTTAACTAATTGCTAATTACGATTACCTACTAACTTCAACTAATCACTAATTACGACGAACTACCAACTTCTGCTAATTACCAATTGCTATTGACTAGTACGAATTAATAGGTACTGACTATTACTAATAACTAACTAGTAACTGCTACTTACGATCTACTAAACAGCAACTAATACTCACTTAATCACCAATTAATGATTACTAACTACTAACCAACAACTAGGTACTAACGACTGTGTCTACTGCTTACTTACTAGCTGCTAACTACTTTTAATACTAATCCCATATGTAGAAAATCCGACATTTATCGTGACTCATTATTTCACGACGATCTCGATTTTTCCTCGACATATTGAAACTGCCATTGGTCTATTTGTCTTGTTTCTCGCAGGCTTCCGGTGCCGTGGCTACTCTACGGACTGATCTACGGTAAACCGGTTGAGGTTAGCTCTGCCGGTATGGTATGCAGCATAGCGATACTCTTTTGCATGCTATTGTTCGTGATCGTGAGCATCGCCTGTTTCAAGTGGCGTATGAACAGGGGTCTCGGTTTCACCATGTTCATCCTGTACTTCGTCTTCGTCGCGGTATCGCTGATGTTCGAGTACGAGAAACTCAAGTGTCCTGTTTAAGCGATAATTCTACATTTATAAATTAAGAAGAACAAACAAAAAAGACGAAAGAAAACAACACAAAAAAAATTCAAAAAAAAGGTTAAAAAAAAAAAGAAACAAGACAAACATGGACGAGAAAAGCGCGTGCGCGTTGTCGAGATCGGAAATACATTAAATGTAGGTCGCGCGCGCGCAACAAGAGAGAGAGAGAAAACAACAAAAAGACATCAAAAACGAGGAGAGACAAAGCGACGCGCGCGGAATATCGACGCGACAAAAATCATCGAAATTTGTGCGAACCGTTTTGTTCTTTCTTTACGATCCTACGTTATTTTTTCGTGTTTGATGACGAAACACAAAAAGGTCTGCCGTATTTGGCTAACTTGAGGAGAAGAAAACGAAAACCAGTTACGTAAAAGTAAATAATATAAAAAAAGGAGAAATAACTCATCGACGTCAACGGCCCCCAACCTCCTCTTTCTCTCTCTCTCTCTCTCTCTCTATCTCTCTTACCCCCTCCCTCTCTCACTCTCTCTCTCTCTCTCTCTCTCTCTCTCTAAACCCACGTCCAACCCAAACATCAGGATGGATAAGTTGTTTAGCATGATCTTTCTGTAAATATTGTAAAGAAAAAGAAAACAATACGACATCCGGGAAACAAAATGAGGAGGAAACATAAACCGAAACTCTGAGAGTCGATCGATCCGAGGAAATCCGTTATTACTCTCGTGGCTCGTTGGTCCAACGAGTTATATCAATATATATAAAAAAAGATTAAAAAAAAAAATGATTATATATATATACAATATATAGAAACTCGAATATATATCTCGATGAAGCACACATGAATAATAACGTTCCGTTCCAAATGACTATAAAAGAAAAGAAGAAAAAAAACGACAACCGTGGGAAAAAAAAAAACTCAAAAATCACGAGTAAACGAGAAAAAAAAAGCGCGAAAGGGGAAACTTAAGCCGGAGTGAAATAAAAACGGCGTGCTAAGTGGAACAATCGATTGAGGTTAGGTCGCGAGAATGAGGCCGAATATTGCTCCGGAAAATCGAAGGTGCCGGAAAAACGAGGGAGACTCAGTGGAATTTTACTTTTTCAAAGTTTTTACTTTACAAATGTTTGGGTTTGTTCGCGCGTTGCATCGAAGTGTTTTTTTAATAGATTTTCTTCGTTTCGATGCAACTTCCGTTTGTTTGGGTTTGGTTGGGTTTTTGAGATCGGGGCGTGGCTCGGCGAAACAGTTATTGTACTTTTTTTTTAGGTTACTTAACGCGCGACCGTTATATCGGCGGAATGCCACGTCGCTTTTGGGTTATGACACGAATTTTGGCGTTTGGGGAAATATCGTGTTTGTACTATACAGATTTGTCTGATATTTTAGTAAATCATGGTTTTCAAAATCGCTGAATACGAATTTCAAGTCAGATTTTGATAATTCAAAATTGCGGATGCAAGTTTCCATAATTGTTTGATTCCGACGAAAGTATGTATTTTCGGGCTTGTGAGGACGCTGCTTTCGAATCTGAAATCGGATTTTCGTTATTCGATATGGCGGATGGAAATTTGAAAAATAATTCGTTTTCATCGAAACCGAGTATATTGAGGTTTTCAAGAATTTCTTCTCTGACGCAAACAATCAGATACGTTATGACAAATCAAATTTCAGAAACCTAACGAGGTATTTTCCGAATTCAAACAACTTTTCAAACTTCCATTCGCCATATTTGACCCGCTATTTGGAACTTTGAAAATTTCATATCAGATTCGACTTCGACGACTTCGGGAACCGTTGTATACGAGATTACTGGACGAATACGACGAATCTTTTTTCTGACGGGAAAATTTCATTTTTGACGCACCTTTAAGGGGTCGACTGCTCAATATTTCGTAAAAAGAGAAATTCCGCCAGAAATGTATAATTTTTATTTCCAATTATACGATAATTTTTTTTTCTTTCATTATTCCGAGGAAGCCTCGTGGTGTGCCAGAAACACGACGAATAGAGATAACAAGAGAAAAAAAAATCGTGGAGAGAAACGAGTTGGATACACGCCGCAAAGAATCATCTAACGAATAAGAAAACCCCTCGTGGTTCGGGAGTCAAAATATACACGATCGTTCGAACGTGGAAAATTCGCACAATTTTCAATGATTGTAACGAATGTTAGACCGGCTCGGTAGCGTAACGTGTGCCTAGGGCAACGGCCATACTTTTAATAGTACGTAAGAATACAACGTTTTTCGCAATTTTGTAACAAAATCGTGAGAAAGGAGAAAAAAATGTCAAAAAGAAAAAAACATGTGAACCAAAAATACGAAGGGGAGGGAATCGACGAGATGAGAAGTTTAGAGGGAGGTTTTTTTCAATCGTAGTCATTGAAATGCAAGGATGTGCGCGATGCATATATACACACACATATACGTATACACACAGGATGTCCCATTTATACTGAACTTCGATATAACTCAAAATCGAAAGAAGACAACCGAGTTTGAAAATTTTGAAAAAATTCCAACAGTGAATTTTGATTCAAAGCACTACATTATTATATATTATCATTATTATTATTATTTATTAAAATTATAGTTTGAATAAGTTCTATTTTTTAATACAATATATTATTATATAATATTACGTAATTATATAATAATAATATAATATAACGAAAATTTATATTAAAAATTATAATAGAATTATTATGATATATTACTAAATACTTTCAAAATAACAGAATTACTTTTTGTTCATTCAACATAATTTGGGTCTTCGTGGGGGTCGAATATGGACAGTTGATTCCAAAGAGTTTCGCAGACTTCCTCCCCATCTTCCTCGAACGTTCTATTTTTTTATTAACTACGTACGAAGTCGATTGCGATGAAAAAAAAATCGGCCCACTGAGTTTCAATCGTCCGAGATCGTCCATTGAGGTTTACATTTTCGTTTGAATAAGTTTTTTTCAAAGAATTTAGAAGAATTCTCGAAAAAATGGACCAACTTTCAAGTACATGGCGTAAAATTTTTCGATTTATTTTATTTTTTTGGAAAAGTAAAACTTTTAATGGGTTACATCATTTTGTTTGTAATTGCTAAGCATCGTGAAAGATAAATCATACGGATTGATAAATAATCATTAAAGAAGCTTAGACATTGACATTCGAATTTGAAGGGTACGAATGACGATAGCTGTTTTTTACTCGGTATAAATGGAATATCCATTGATTACGATTAATTGAGACCTTCAGACCCCGTATACGAGTTTTAGAATAGTTTTTTGAAATTTTTCAAACGAATTATGAATTTTGGATATTATATTAATTTTCCAAAAAAGATACGATTATTGTAAGAGTTTTTTTTAATGTTTTAACATTGTGGGAAAATCGTATGAGCTTGAATTCAAATAATTTTCCGTTACTAATATTTCGACGTATGGGTTTATAATGTTAATATTGTTATAGATACTATTTATACGAAGTATACTTCGCATGAATATTATTTTTAATACAATATTATATTTATTGTATTATTTATCGTTTTTTTATATTGTACTTACTATTATTTCATATTAAATTTTTTAAATATAATTTATTATATATAATTAATACATACTAAAATACGTATTAATTGATATATTCGTAATATAAAATGTCGTTTTGTCTTGGTACGAAAAAATAATTAAGTTGGTATTACCAAATGATTTCGTTCGTGTATTAAAAACATTTTCGATCTGGCTTTCCCAATTTGGGCCTCAAAGGATTAAATTGCAGTTTTGTATTAAATAATTAATTCCGTATGTCAATTGAGAATTAAAAAATGGGCCCTTCAAGTATCCTCAAATTCGAGGGGTGATTTTACTTTTTCATTTTTTTGTTATTTAGCATCGATGATAATTTAAACGTAACGAACATTGGACCAACTTTCAATAACTCTTGGTCATTTTTTTGTACGTTTTAAGTAGAAAATATGATTTAATGATAAATTTCATTTTGTCTTTTTCGTTTTCGAGTTGTTTCGAATAATTTCGTATGAAACGGGACACCCTGTATAGAGAACCTCGATAGCACTTTGTGATACGTCGTTAGAATAAAAAAACAAACAAAATGAAGAATACACAGGAGAGAGGTTTTTTTCGTATCGACAAGTAAATTTCCACGATCGTGTATAGTTTTCCTCGTTGAATATTCAACGACGCTCTTGAACCTCGGTGGGGGTTATATCTCTTTTGTTAACACCCACGACCGCGATTAGCCAAACTTTCATCAAGCCTTTCACCAATTTCGTCCGTACCGACGATCTTAATGAAATTTAATGATACATCGAGGGATCGAGCGTTTCATTGGCCGAAAGGATTTTCGTGGCAAGCGGAGAGTCTTCTTGAGCTTTAATCGAGCTGCCATTGGAACGAAAAATTTTTATGAAGAAATATCACAAAACGAAGAGAAACGTACGAAACCTAGAAGAGATTAATTACGATCGAATAAATCAACTTGGGGCAAAGCTACGCTGAGAATATTTTCGTACAAATCAATATGAATAACGATATTATCAATTGGTGAACTTTGATTGTTTATTTTTTTGGAAATTAAAGTTTTCTTCTTCAAATCGATCTGCATATCAATATGAATAACGATTTATCAATTGGTGAACTTTGATTGTTAATTTTTTTAGAAATTAATGTTTTTTTCTTTAAATCGATCTGCATATCAATATGAATAACGATATATCAATTGGTCAACTTTGATTGTTGATTTTTTTCGGAAATTAATGTTTTCTTCAAATTGATCTTTCAAGTATCTTTCGATATCTTTTTCGTTGCAACAAAATGTATACTTTGGTGAAGCCTTCATTTTTTTTTTACATATTATCCAATACGTGGGGTAAAATGGAACAGCGTTTAAGGGCACGTCGGTACAACAATCGCATCTTTTGCAGATGAAAATTATTTTTAATTCCAACGACAAAACGATAGCCCATCTTTTTTTCAAACACGGCATTCACAGCCTTTTTCGTACCGTCTCTGTTCCACTCTTCTCTTTTCGTTTCTTTTTTGTATGTTCCAAACATCTTTTGAATCCGAAACAAACGAGAAGGAACCTACGTAAGGTAGGCAATTTATCCTGATAACAGAAAGGAAGAAAAAAGTGTGCGGTATCGATAAAAATCTAACGACACGTAACACACAAAGGCGTAACATTGGCAATGAGGGACGAGACGAGAACATACTCATGTTGGCCCGGTAGCTTGTATTCATCTTGCCCCATTGGACGGTTAACGATTCAACGATCAATCACCCAATAACCTTCAACATTTCTGACAAACGGTTTTTA
>JAPYZJ010004247.1:0-14093 GCA_030522765.1 Ophioninae sp. B BG-2022a | reverse complement strand
AAGTTAGTATTAGAGCTGGCTGCTATCAGAAGTAAATTGTATTTAATAAGTGTATTAATCAATATTTTTGCAATAAGATTCATTTTTTTATGGGATGAAAAATTTTCATAAAAAATTTTAGCATATTGAAATGCAAGAAGAAGACATTTCTCACACAATATAATTTTAACAGTATAATTTAAACAAAAAAGACAAAGCTTGTAAAAATAACGTAATGCCCTTTTTAAAAATAAAGTAACGCTCTTTGTAAAAATAAATGATTGTTCCCAATAGATTTAACAATTATGTTTTTCACAAATTTAAAAAACACAAACTAAATTTTTATTTTTAGATGTCTTGTAAAATATTTATATTCTGGTCGTTAAAGAATGATCTGTTGTAACAAGCTTTATTTATGTCTAGTGCTGTTCTTTGCAATAAAACATGTCGAGGCGCCCCTTCCTCCTTCAGTACAAGACTATAGATAAACTTCTTGACTCACCAACAATGCTTCCTCCATAAAGCTTAAAAATAATGCAAATACTATTTTAAGCTTATCAACTTATAATAAAGAAAGGCATTTCATGTGATAGAAGTATGCATTCAGACAGACAAGAAGATAAAGCATTTATTTTATCTAAAACAAAGCAACGAAAACACTTCTATTGGCATAAATTATAAATTTAATTTTCTAATCTCTGTCTTGGAACAAATCTAATCTTGCGATCTTCCTTGCTTCTGACCTTGACAATCTTCAAGTGGCAAGCACAGCTTACGCAGTGGTTCTCGGTGTTGAAAAATGTTGGCACCTCAGGAGTCTCGTAAATTGTGGCCACTCTCAGATCATCCATGGATGCTGCTTCAACAACAGGATTGTTGGTGCTTCTTGAAATGGCCTTGTCCTTGGGGACTATGGCACCGCACTGGGTGCACTGGACATTGCATCCTGCACCACCGTTTATCTTTCTTCTTCCATGGTTTCTTCTTTTCACTGGCATGTAGGGTAAAATTTTTAGAAAAGAAATAAGCAAGACTGCCAAGTACCAACAATTAAAAACAGGACTTGTGTTTGTTAAAAATGAAAGCTAGTTTCTGTGTATTTTTACCATATGAATTACAATAATCTTATAATTTTATATCTTATCTTGTAAACTTCTTTTCTATAACAACTTTCTGTCTTATTTGTAATTTTCTACAATTATTTTTACTTTTATAATTCTCATCTTGCAACAACAATTTTGTATCTTATCTTGTAAACTTAGTTTCTACAATAACTTTCTATCTTATTTGTAATTTTCTACAATAATTTTGTATCTTATTTGCAATTCTCAACTCTTTAAACAATTTTTACTTGCAATAACATTTAAAAAGAAAAAATTTTACACTGATTTTTAACATTTATAATTTTATTTATAATTTTACTGCTTTAAAACAGATTGTTCTTCTGATTGATTATTTCTGTAATATTCGGGTGTTTTATATAAAAGCCCCTGTCGTTTCCGCTTTCCTTCAGGTCTTCGTTTTCTTCGTTGGACAAAACATCCCTGCCTGCCTTCAGGCTCCCCGCAAAGCTTTTTGTGCTTGGGCTTGTCGCTTCCTGCGCCATAGACAAAATTTCATCCTGGGACTTTTTCAGGTTCTCAAAGTTCTTTCTCGGCGTCTTCAAAATTACATTCCCGCTGAACCCGCTCGAAAACGTCTCCTTCGCACTCATAAACTTGGCGTAGATGTTGTACTTCTTCATTATCTTCTGTATTGTCGATCCTTTCATTCCTATTATTTTTTTATGGTATTTCCTGTCCAAGTCAAAGCATAGCTCAACGGGAAACTCGTCAAAGAGAAACCTGTAACAATTGAGAGTCTCTGTGCCCTTTCCTTTCATCTTGAACTTGTAGAAAATTTCACTGGGGTCCTCATTCTCATTAAATTGCGCTTCAGGCCCCAGCAGCGCCATCTTCTTTACTATCTCCACATCAAGCACACAGTCTGTGGATTTGCTTATTTTCATTGTTTTTCCAAACTTCTTCCCGCAAATAAAATCTCCCATTTCAAAATCAACCAGAAAGCTGGATTCTGTCAAGGTTTCGTCAATTTTAAGCGATTTTTGGATATTTTCGATGTTCCCAAAGGCAGAGCATCTGCCTGTCGATTCTCGTATGAAAATAATGTTGTCAAAGTACGACTTTCTATCGCACAGCTCTCCGGCTGTACTCTCGCTCCAACTTATCAAAATGTTGGTGTAATAAAGATCATTCAGTGATCTCTTGCATGCTTTTATATTCTCCAGTCGATCCGAGAATATTTTCACTATAAAAGCACTTGATATTCCTCCGAAGCAGGCGATTTCGCATGCAGTGTCTACCAAGATCCTGCTGAGACTGTCTTTGCAGAGAATCTCCATCATGGAAAACTTGGTAAATTCAAAATTGAACAGGATCTCTGATATTTCTGTGTGGTGGCCTGTCTCTTTCTTGCAAACTGTATTTGACTCAAATACAGAGATCTCACTTGCATTTCCATTAATCACAATGGAGTCTCTGCTGATCAAGAATGTTGGTATATGGCCGTAATCTTTAAGCATGCTGTTTGCAACTATACTTTCGTGGTACCTGTTGATTTCATTGCAGCTGCTTCCTCTGATATTGCTGGCTTCACTATCAGTACATCTGTTGAATTGTCCCAAGCCATCTTCATTCATACTCCTCGATATCAGGTAGAAAATGTCTCCCCGGATTGTGGACTTCAATGCTTCCAAAACATGGTAAATGCTAGAGTATTCGATTTTGATCAGAGCAAAGTCTTGTTCCCGTCTAAGGCTCACCATAAAATTGTTTATACTTTTCTTGATCAGGTCCATGTTAAATTTGTTGTAGGCAACTGTTCTAAAAATTTTTTGGGAGGTAAGCGGGATTTTCAGAAAAAAAGAGTCGGGTTTGCCATCGTGAGTGGAAGGTGCCTCTTCTGCATTCTCTTTCTCTTTATTGTACAGAATGTTCCTCATTTCGTCACAAAGAGTGTGAGGATGGATTACCTCGTTACAAAGACTGTCAGCATTTTTAGGCCTAGTCTGATCACAAAAATTGACAAAAAATTTGTTCTGTGCTTTTATTTCATCAGATGGGAGATCCAAGACAATCCTGCATTCTTCTCTAAATTGTACTTGGTATTTGGTGTTGCAGTTTCCACAACCTTCTGCAGAGCTGTGAAAATATCTTTGTGATGGCAAATCTTTTTGATCAGAAGATTCTGCACTGTCACCAAAATTGCAATAAAACCCATCATTGTAATTTTTAAAATGATCACTGCAATTTCTAAAATCATCAGCGGAATCACTGTAAGGTACTGAATACGCTCTCACAACACAACAATCCTGTTTACTTTCATTGTGTCCATTTTTGAAATCACAGCAACCGCCCTCACGAGTGGCACTTTGACTGTCTCCTAACTTTCTCCGGTCCTCTCTGTTCTTATGGCTCCTATTCCCCTGATCGATACTCCAGTGATTCATGTTTTGTAAAATATTTTTCCTTAAATAATTGATTCTTGTTTTAAATTTCCCAATACAATTAGCCATTGTTGAAACATCATTGATTTGTTTTATTATTGTAAATCATCCCAGGCGGAACAGCCTGAGCACGGCAGCCTTTGTTTTGTTTTCTGAGATTTGAGCAGTTTGACAGCCGCATCAACAACAATAAAATAAACAAGATGTAGGCACTTTCAAGGCATGCTGTAGACAATGCAAAAAGAGGATCACTGATTTTTGATGTTAGCCTACCTGAAGAGACTACCAGCCAGAAATTCTTGTTTTAGAATTTATTTCCAAATTAAGAAAAATGAAAATATTAGATTTTTACTAAATAACAGTTTAAGTAATATTTGATGGCTAACATTATTAAATAATCCTAATAGCAAAAGTTAATAAAGCTTTGTTAAATTTATTCAATCTATCTACTGTTGTTAATAGTAATATTCAATCTAATCTTGTTAATAAGTAATATTCAATCTATCTACTGTTGTTAATAGTAATATTCAATCTAATTGAAAAATTCTATCTATCTAATTAAACAATTCTATCTAATTGAATAATTCTATCTGTCTAATTAAATAATTCTATCAGCTGCTTAATGAATCTTTGTAATCAAAGACATTCCCATTAAACCTAACCAATTCCTTGTTCCTGCAAATGTAAACCTCATCAAACACTTTCTCAATGAAAGCCAAGTCATGTGACACACAAACTACAGCTCCTTGGAAGTTCACCAGTGCGTCCGCTAGCGCATCGATGGTTTCCATGTCAAGATGGTTGGTAGGCTCATCCAAAATCAGAAGATTGGGCTTGTCTAGGCTGACCAAAGCAAAGGCAAGCCTGCTCTTTTGCCCGCCCGAAAGAGTTCCAATCTTCTGGTTGTTGATGTTCAGGCCAAAGTTGGACAGGGCTGATCTGCTGAGCTCCTCATCATGCTTCTTCATTAAAGCAGACAAGGCATGCTGGTTGTGGTCGAGGTGATCAACGTGGTGTTGGGCAAAATAGCCTGTTCTCAAGCCAGGATGGGATTCAACCTTCCCCGCGTTTGGCTTCAAATTCAGCGTAAGCAATTTGAGAAGAGTGGATTTCCCTTGGCCATTCTCCCCAACAATGACAATCCTAGACTTGTGAGTTATTTTAAAATTCAGGTTTGTGAAGATGCAGGCATCAGTCCTTTCTTTGCTGCTCAGTGCTTCGTCATCACTCAACGGCTTCTCATAGGAAAACTTGCAATGCTCCATTTCTATCAAGTTTCCCTTCAAAACTTCACAGTCGAATCTAAATTTCATTTTAGGCTCTGCCTTCGGCAGCTCTAACTTCTCCATCTTCTCCAGCAGCTTTATTCTGCTCTGCGCTTGCGACGATCTCTTTGCATTGTACCGGAACCTGTCTATGAAATTCTGAATATGCTCGCGCTCAGCCTTCTGATTCTCGTATTCCTTCGTCTGCCTCTCAATCGCACTATCCCTCTGCTGCTTAAATGACTGGTAGTTCCCTCTGAAGGTCTCAATCTTGAAATTGTTCAGAAAGAGAATGTGGTCTACTGTGTTGTTCAGGAAGTTCCTGTCGTGCGAGACTATCACCACCGTTTTCATCTCGGGAATTTGCTTCTCAAGCCAGCCGATCGCTTGGATGTCTAAAAAGTTGGTAGGCTCGTCCAAAAGCAGCAGGTCGGGGTTTATGAAAATTGCCTTTGCAAGCTGTGCTCGCATTCGCCAGCCTCCGCTCAAGCTTCGCAGGGTAGTGTTCAGCTGCTCCTTCCTGAACCCCAAGCCTTGCAGGACTCGTCCTGACTCAGCACCCACAAAGTCGATCACCGTCTCATCGCTCACGTAGTCCTGCTTAATCATGTGTATTTTCAGAGACTTGGGAATCCCAAACTTCCTCTTTCTTATTGCCTTCAGAAGCGTAGTCTTTCCTATTCCATTTCTTCCCACTAGCCCATATTTCCTGTTTCTGACAAGTGTCATCTCACAGTCGTCCACAATCTGCTTGCCATTTACAAAAAGATCCATCTCCATTTTTATGTCGTCGTAGAAGCACTCGTCATCCGTAGACTCCCCTTCGGAAGAGGCCTCTTCCGTGTAGAAGCTCTGTGCATTTCTTTTCTCCGCTGCGACAGTTTTGAAAGTTTTAAATGAGAATGGCGACTCGAGTGCCGTGAACTCGTCTTTTTCTTCCAGCTTGACTGCTTCCAGTCCCAGTTTCTGGCCTTCTTCTGTGCTTTCAAAGGGATAGTCTGCCAATGCATGAATGTAAGACTTTTTAAGTTCTTCAATGTTTATCATTTTTCTTGGGAAGAAGAAAAAATTGTTTTATGCAACGCACTAATAAAGTTTAAGGTTATTTATTAGACAATACACAGTTTATTTTGTATGCTATTTCATCTTAAAATTGTTATAAGCTTAAATAATAATAAGTAATAATGATAAGTAAGACTTTAAGCTTAAATGGGTATTTACTTCCAAAAATACGTTTATTCAGCTCAATATTATGTAAATAACACCTTTAAAAAGATACCACTTTTTAAAAAGAAACATAAATAACTTTTTCTTCTACTTTACAAAATAATTCTTACTTGCTTAACAAAAAAGCTACTTAAATTAAAATATGCCAAGATTCAGGTGTTCAGCAAGCATCAGCTTGGAGAATGTTTTTAATCTCGTCTGCTTTCGAACTTTAAAAGTGACGGAACAATCCTTAACTTTTTCGACAGTCCAGGGTAAAATTTTATAATTTTTAAAATACGAAGGAAAATGTGTTTGGGCTTTCGGAATTCTTCAACAGAAAAGGATGATCACATTACTTGACATTAATAAAGTGTTGACATTAAAAAAGGTGTGTATATTGAAAAAGTGTTGAAATTAGATGATCATCTATTAAACTTTATATACAATTTACTAAACAAAAATAGAGCATCACTGAATCCAATACAAGCCTTGTTTCTGATTTGCAATAGTTAAATTTCATAATAAAATTTACAAATCTTTCTAACAATAGTTAAAATGCACAAATCTTTTCAATAATAGTTAAAATGCACAAATCTTTGCAATAAAATTTTACAAATTTAAAGACAAAATAAGGTTTTGTAATAATGAGGCTATTCAAATAAAACAATCACACCCGCGTTTTATACATTTTTCTCATTGGTGCTGGCCTGTTTTAGAATAATTAAATCTGATGTTTGAAAACAATGTTTCAGATCTGAATAAGATATTTAATAAATTACTTTCACTAGCTCATGCTTCTTGTTATTTTGGCCTTTTATATTCATCTCGCTAGATGCTCACAGAAAGATCTGATGTTTTCGAAGCAATACGCTGTAACCCTGGCCAAGGAGCCAAAATTGGCTGTTTCCTTGAGTGGAGATATAGCTACTCTCAATCCATCAAGCGGCTCACCAATCACAATTACTTCAAAGTCCGGTGGAAGCGGAGAAAAGTATAATTACGGTGATCCTGTAAATCTTTTTATCGACGGCAAGAAGATGTGCTCGGATGATGACAAGCTTAAGGTTTGCTCTGGCTCAAGCCGTGACGAGTTCAGAATTAAGACACAGGGCAATGGCTATAGAATCAAGACACAGGAGAGCGGTATGATTTCAAAGGCTTTTAAAGAGGAATGCCTGGAGAAGGATGATGGAAAGCTTAAAATGAAAAAATGTAAAAACAATGACACCTCACAAATATTTCTGTTTGAGGAGTTCAAAAATGCAAATCCTGCAAAGGGTAATGCTGGAGCTCCAAACGGCCCAGTTCCAGCAGCTGGCGGCGTTGGAAACAATCCTCAGCCTTGCGTCAATAGGGGTCCTCCCAACCCACTTCCTAACCTTTCTCAAGAACCAGCAATGCCTGAAATTATTGTTGATGGTAAGCCATTTAAGCCTGACTTCTGCTAATTAAACAATTTAGTTAAGTTTAAGTATTACAATTTTAGTATTTTAAAGTAAATTGAACATAAGTTTTAGTTATAAATAGATTTAAAGTTCAAATTTTAGATTAGTAAAAAAGTTTCAAGTAGCAAAAAAAAAGGTATAAAGGTTAACATAAAAGAATAACATAGTATGTATATTGTATAAGTCGCAATCTCCCATGGGGTTATAGCTCAGTGGTAGAGCGCTTGCTTTGCATGTAAGAGGCCACGGGTTCGATCCCTGTTAGCTCCACTTTTTATTGTTTAGGACTGATGCCAGCGCTACAAGCATAACTTTTAAATAACATCTTTTTTCTGGACTGTGAGTATTTGAATTCATGGGTAATAATTTATTTATAATATTTAACATGAACTTTCTAAAAAATTTTACATCCAAAAAAATGCTTCTCATCCCCAATGGCAAGATCAGATCCATTTTCCTGGATGTGGTCAAATACACCAATAAGAACACCATGAATCTGATGACAGCTTTGATCTGCACCGTAGTGTTTCTTGTAGGAGATGTCTTTGCCGGACCTTCAAACGAGAAAAATACGCAATTGGACTTAGCCCCCAGCCTTACCCAGAAGCTACTGAAAACCATTTGCTTAGAGCTCCACGAAGCGGATAGAAAAAAGCTTGAGATCAACTTCAACAGGAATTTGACAATGGCAGATTGCTATAAAATTTACGACTACCTTATGAGAGGAGATAAGCTTTTAATGCTGGAAGAGTTAAATTACGCAGATGAGGACTTCAATCTTCTCCCAGAAACACTGTTTATGCAGATGAAGAATCTGCGAAAACTAGATCTCTCTGGCAATCCCAGGATCGACTTCAAGTCCGAAGTATTCCAAGAAGTGTGTCGGAGCTTGAAGGAGTTGGACGTAAGCCGCTGCAATATTGATAAAGAGTCATTTTTGACTATTTTCAACAACTGCACCCAATTGGAGACATTGAGAATATCCGACAATCCAAAACTGAAGTTTCCTGCAGAAAATGAAATTGAGCTTGGCAGCACACTCAGAGATACCCTGAAGGAACTTAGGATCGACAACTGTGGCCTAGACACAGCTGCTATGGAAGAGCTTAGAAGCTTCAAATGCCTCAAAGTGCTAGAGATCTCAAAGAACTGCCTGAAAGAGTTCTTTGATGCCAAGTCTGACCTGGGGCATCTCAAGGGCACCTTGGTTGATTTTAGTGCATCAAAGACGGGAATGACATGTGACTATCTTTTTAGGATCGAGGAATGCATAAAGATCAGTGTGCTGGACATAAGCTATAATAATTTAAGGAGAGAAGAGTGCAGGACAGGAAACTGCAAGTTTTTAGACAGTCTTGCAAGCCAGCTAACAAGTTTAACAGTTTCAAGGGCGAACCTAAGCCCAGAGCAGCTGGAAGAAATACTGGATTTTCCTAAAATCACAATTCTGGACTGCTCTTGGAATGACTTTTCTAAATTAAAAGACTCTTTCAAAGTCAGAAGAGCCAAAAATGTGCTGGAAGCCGGGAAGTTCTCAAATTGCCGCTTGTCAAGCCAGGTGTTCCTGGAAGAAATTTTACACTGCCACTTTCTGGCAAGGCTGGACGTTTCAAAGAACGAATTCAGAAGTTCGTTCGAGGACTTCATTTTTGGGCCTTCAGCAGAGTCTTTGAAATGGCTTGACATTTCTGAGTCAGAAATAAGAGTAGAGTCTCTTTTCAAGATACTTGGAGCGTCAGAGATGCTTGAATTTCTAAACATCTCCGGAAACTGTTCTGAGTGTGTCTCTTCTGGCAGCCGTTTCCGGGAGTTTGATCCTGGCAAGGTTGTGTCTGTTTTGGGCAATCTAAAAAAGACCTTGAAAACCCTCAAAATATCAGCCTGTAAAATTGACAACAACTTTGATCTTTTTTATGATTTTACAAACTGTCTGGTCCTGGAAAGTTTTGATATTTCAAAAAACAACTTCAGCAAATTCCCCAGACATTTCCGGTTTGGCTCGTCCGGGGCAACTTTGAGGGAGCTGCGCATGGACGACTGCTCTCTGAATGGTGCCTACTCCTTTGGGACCATAACTGATCTAAAATCTTTGGAAACCTTAAGCATAAACGAAAACTACCACAATGCCTCTACAGTAAACTTTAGCCTGGGAAGCTCAAAGAACTCCTTGAAGTCGCTTTCAATGTTCAAATGTGGCTTTTTGAATCAATCAATCTTCCCAGCTGTTGCTCAGTGCAGAAATCTAAAGTCCTTAGACTTGTCCTCTAACAACCTGTCAGATTTTACTCGTGAGAGATTTAGCTTTATGCTGGCAAGAGGCTCGTTGCAGGACATCAACCTGAGTGACTGCCACATAAGTTCTGAAGTATTGCTCAAGGCACTGACCAACTGCAGAAGTCTGCGCAAATTGAACCTGGAAAAGAATCTCTTTTCACAGCTTTCTGCTGGCTTTAGTTTCGGTGGCGCTAGAAGGACGCTGGAAAGTCTGAATATGGCTTCTTGTGGCCTTGTTGGTCAAAGAATCCTTTCTGTGATCACTGCCTGCAGAAGACTGAAGGAGCTAGACTTGTCTCACAACGACTTTAGGGGTGCTTTCAGTGATTTTTCACTTGGCGATGCAATCTACACCCTTAAAAGTCTAAAAATGAACTATTGCCGCATAAATGATCCACTTTTGTTCACAGCTTTGACTTCCTGCTACAGGATGGAGAAGCTGTCGTTGTCCTTCAACTCGCTGTGCAGCTATGCTTTTGGAGCTTCTGTGAAGACCCTGAGAAAAATAAATCTGTCTGGAAACTTTTTTGCCAGTGCTGAAGATCTTTACAGGGTCTTTAGTTGCCCAAAGTTAGAGAGTCTGAATCTTTCCACCACTCGACTGAATATGATTGAGCCAGAACTGAAATTTAGCGGGTTCGGGCACGCAAGCGACGTACTCAGGGAGCTTGTTATTGCTAACTGCCAACTGAGAAGATCGACTGTCCTTATGATTTTCACAAGCTTCCCAAAACTAGAAAAGCTTGACATTTCAAAAAACTGCTTTTATCCGTTTTACAAGGGCTTCAGCCTGTCTGAGTCCAAAAACAGCCTAGTAGAAATAAAAGCTGAACATTCTAAATTTGTAGACGGACACATTATAAAGGCTCTGACTGACTGTCGAAATCTAGAAGTTTTGTCGCTAAAGTACAGCTCTTTTCCGGCAATGAGCAGCATGGTCGAGTTTGGGTCTTCAACAGGCTTCCTGAGAGAGCTGAGCCTGATTGGATGTGAAATCAGCTTTTCATACTGGGTGGACGAATTGAAAAAATGCACCAGACTCCAGAAGCTGGAGTTTTAGAAGCCTGTGATCTGAGTGGTGGTGCCAGAGAGTTCAGCTTGAGCAATGCACTGGTGCAAATCTTTCAATTTACAAATACTGTCAGTTTTGACTAGCTGGAAACACTTAAGTTGGATGGGAATTTCTTGAGAGAACTTTCTACAGGCTTTGGGAACCTGGCGTACACCCTCAAATCGGCTTCTTTGAAACAGAATGAAACCTCGCTTGTGTACTTGGAATGTCCGACAGCCTAAAATAATTAAAATGGTAAATCTGGTTATGCAGTTTTGTTTGATTGTTGTCGTTTTTAAGCAATACAACAGTAACGGAGAAAAACTAGAGAAGCGGCTCAGCTACACTTTTTATTTGGCATCGAACAAAAATGCTCCAGGCGAGATTCGAACTCGCGGCTTTGGCATATCTTAACCAAATCTGTCACAGCTTTTCAGCTTATAAGTACCACACTCTAACCACTGAGTTACAGGAGCTCGAACACGGGCTTAGCTTTATACTTATTGTATCTTGCATGTATTTTTCCTGTTTTTTGCTAATCTTCTTCTCAACTGTAACATACTGTGAAATACTCAATTTCATGGATAAAAATTTATTAATAACACTTAACACATACGCATTCTTACTGTTTATGTAATTTTAATATCTTTATTAAAGTATCTTAGATGCTTTTCAAGCAAAAGTAATGCATAAACCTATTTTTAATCAATAAAGTCCCACTCGCGCAGAAGCTTCAAGTATTTCACTTTGCTCTCATCCACAAAGCCATAGGTCAACGGGGAATAGGCCAGGAAAGCCGCAATGCACAGGAGAACAAACAGCAAGCATTTCTTAAAGCTGATGTTCCTCAGCAGGTAGCACAGGTTCAGGGTCGCCATGAAAAGTGCCGGAAAGTAGTGGTGCAGGTAAAGCACCCGCCCGACCAGGAAGAAGGCAACATAGTGGAACACCCATCCCCCAAAGGATATATAAAAGAAGAAACAGTCTCTCTTCACTGCTTCTCTGCTCTTTCTTATTTTTCTTCTTTCAACTTCACTCATTCTCTTCTTCTCTGTGCTTTTGACATTCTTCTTGTCAGCTTTGTGCCGGAGTGGCTGGCTTCTCCTGAATTGGACTAGCCCTACAAACAGAACAGCAGGCGCCAGAAGAATCGAGAATGTAGTAGCGTACAATATGAGAGGATTCATGAACATATAAAACTTATGGTGCTCATGCCACTGGGACATTCTCAGGCCTCGGGTGAGCAAAGGCCATTCGTATGGCTTTGAGACTATCCTTTCAGGTTCCAGGTCTGAGTCCTGGACAAACGACTTGTTAGTGATGAACATCAAGGACTGGTGTTCAATGAACCTGGAAAAAAAGCTTGGCTTGAGCTCTGAATACACGGGATTGTCGTTGTACTTCGTGAAAAAGTTCTCTTCTATGTTCCAGAGGCAGCTGGAATCCTTCTCCTCCTTGCAGACTATCTCTACTTGTCCGTATCCCCACGAAGGATAGTTTTTCCCGCTTACACACAGGTACGTCCCATTGTTTTTCAGGTAAAACCTTGTGCTTATGGCCTTCACGTTTTCTTCCTTTTTGACAGAGTCACTGTAGACCTCCACCTTCCACACTCCCGAATTCGTCAGCGGGCCTCTGTTTCCTATAATCTTATATCCTTGCGACATGTATGCTGTTTCCTTTGTGCCCTCTATATAGCTCTTTGTTTCGCTGTGGAGCAAAGCCACCTCATCCCCGTCCTTGATGTACTTGGTGTCTGAGTTTTCTGTAATTTTCTGGAAGTAGAAGTTGTTGTTTTTGTCTTTGTGTGTGTATGCAGACACCTGAAAAGGAATGCTGGCTCTGGCTGTGGGCTTCTTTTTGTATTTCAGCTTCTGTGTTTTTCCTTCTGACGCCTCATCCGCTGTCTTCGTTTGGTCGGAGACTTTCTCTACAGAGTCGCTGGTGCTGCTCTCTTCCGGTCCGTCATCCGGGTAGTGGTGCATATGCGAATGCAAGTACCCATACTTGCCTTTGACGGTGACCTGTTTTCCGTACGAAATGTACTTTTTGATCCCCTGAAAGACGCTATTCTCAAGACTGAGCTGGAACTCCGACGACATGAATCCGTCATCCGGCCCGCTTCTATTCACTATCTTGAAATGAAGAAAGAACAGCCCAACGTAGATGACAGCAGGGACTAAAATCAGAAACACGGCTCTTTTGAAAAAGTATTTTGAAAATTTTTTCAGATCCATAAACAAAATTTTCATGTAGAGATCAAATATTATGTAAATCCCAACCTGCAGCATTGTGAGGCATCCGATCCATTTGATGGAGATCACACATCCCAGAAACACCCCCAGAAACAGAAGGACTGCATCTTCTCTGCAGAAAAAGCCCGCCACGGCCCGTCTGTTCTTGTTTCGTCGCGTGTAAAGCAGTGTTAGAAAGTACAGGGTTCCTGCTGTGAAGGACAGCAGATGCGAGTCCAGAAGAATCAGCCGGCTGATGGAAACAACACCGTTTTCGAACAGAAACAGCATGCTGAGCAAAAGTGAGCGCCTGAGAGAGATCCTGAATTCTCTTAAAACAAGATAGCCGAAGAGCGGTGTCAGCGAGGATATCAGAGAATGGAATCTTCGCATTCCCTGGTAGTCAAACTTGTCAGGAAAGTTTTCCTTGGAAGAAAACTCGAAATCCTTTGACTGGCCGTAAATGAAGCCGCTGAGTGCTGTAAGCATCTTGCCTAGTGGGGGATGGACATCAAAGTAGAACTCCCTGTCGAGGTACTTTTGCGAGAACTTTCCAAAATGTGCTTCGTCCCAGATTACGAAATTGCCCTTTTCGATCCTGTGGACCTTAATAGTGTAGGAAATTAGAAAGATGAGTGCGGGGGCGAAAAGCCTGCTGATTTTCATGTGTTTACCAAGAACCTCGTTTTTATGTGTGTGTTTCAGAAATCAAAATATTTTTTAAAAAATATTGCAAAATTTTGATTGAAAAAACTTATTGCAAATATTGATTGAAAATCATATTAAAAACTTGATCGATAATCATATTAAAAACATTGATTGAAAAGACCGACCAAACAAATTTATTTGACTGCTTTTCATCAAAAAAACTGACTAAACAGGTATTAAAGATTTAAAGAAGCTTGATAAGCTTAAATAATCTGATTATTAGACTGTTGAAACTAGAATACGCTGATTAAGAACTAAGACAAATTCTTCTGCAACAACTGGCATTGCCAAGAAACACAATTGTGCTGGGACTAAAGGCATCTCTGCTTTTGAAAACCAAAGGAAAAATATTAAAGAATCTTTAATCAGCTGATTTATTTATTTTAATTTAGCAAAATTTGCTTACTCCAGAAATCTAAAAAT
>JAPYZJ010004246.1:0-14097 GCA_030522765.1 Ophioninae sp. B BG-2022a | reverse complement strand
GTGTGTAGGATGTTTTTCTTGCCCTTATGAGAGTGAACGTCTATGTGTCTCTACTCACGCACGCACACACACTCGCGCAAACATACCGATGGACTAAATCCACTAATGATTAATTAATTGAATCATTGATTACTTGTCCCTTCAATGTCTCGCCGAACTGGCAATAGAGAAACAAATTAAATGCAAATGAGATAAAAAGCAAGATGTACGACAGAGTGCCAACACGAGTCCCATCGCTCTCTTCCTAAAAATCAATACGTTCAAAATTATCAAAAATTCTTGGTTACATCGAACAAGAACTTCCACGTTCGTACCATGGTAATGAGAATGTCGTATTCGACGAAGCAAATTATCAACGTTACCGCCCCTACGGCCATTAGCATCATTTCTTTCAAAGCATCATCGATGTACTCCGTAAATCTGTATACGTAAAGTTTAAAAAAAAAACAAAAACCAAATGAAATCCAAAGAGTTTTCGAATCGGGAGAAAAAAAGGCGAATCCTTGGATATTGGGCAATGTTTAACGTAACGACGTATCTTACTTGAGTAGCCTGACGTGTTTGCGAATAGCGTAAATCATTTGGTCGGTGATGACGTTAGCGGAGTTTTCATATTCGTTGAATCGATCAACGACGCTGTTGAGGCTCGCCATTATAACTTGAATTTGTCCGCAGGCATGACAGATGAATACAATAGCGAGTAGGCAAACGGTGACCGATACGGTAAAGTGAAGAATGATGGACATGACATTGACGACAAATACGATTTCGTAAACGCCACTAGCTTGAACATTGAACAAAAGTTCGGTTCCTGGAAATGGTCGAGGTCTTATAGTTTCGTTCATTTCGTTGATCGTATTTCCGGACCACAATGGAACAACCACTGTTACGGAGAGTCCACTTGTGTACATGAAGAGAAGACACGCTACTGTCAGTGCGTGAGAAAAACGCGCGTATTTTCTCATTATATCGTGTTCCTCCGAATTCTCGATTCTTCGCCAATCGAGCTTAATATGCTCGACGCAAATTTTTAGTGAATTCGAACGAGCGACCATTGCGTAATGAGTGAAAATGTTGCTATAGTGAAAAGTTATAGGACCGAGGAGAAAAATTGTTTCGAGTCGACCAATCGGGACAGTAATTACGTAGTAACAAACTGGAATAGTCAAGCTTATCAGTAAAGCCGATACGAAAGGTATCCATATACGCTTTGATATCGTGTACTCGTGGTCGGTTGGTTTCAAACCAACCAACGCCCAGATACCGAGCAATCGGAGAAGGTATCGAATATATCGAACGGCATGGTCGAACTCGTTTTCACCGTCCAATTTATCCCTAATCTCTTTCGCTTCTTTGCTCTTACTGTCGTTCAAATCCATCTTTCACTTGACGATATTACGCTTCTTAATGATATCGAACCTCGGTTACAACCGACATTTTCTGACGTCTCGAAAAAACCTTCGCGATTGACGCACTGGTATATCACCTCGCACACAATGCGCCCTGCATAATCCATAAAACCGCACTTCCTACTCTGCGAGCGCTTAAAGTTATCGAGTTCGAAAGAACTTGGAAATATATCATTTATAAATTTGAAAAAAGTAAAACAACAAAAGGGGACAATCGACGAACGTGCTACTGTAGGATTGGTCGAACAGTCTCGTGAGACATGCGCAATAAATGGCTTCTTTGATTGGTCGTTGGCATTCTTACTCAAGACGACCTACGTTCACACCCTGATATATCCCCTTCCCTGAAAACACTCCTCGTCTCAGAAGAAATAGAAATTTTGTTTTCTCCTCGATCTTTCCGTCATTTTAGATCGGTATTCTTTTTCACTGTTCGCAGAAAAGTTCGATGATAGTCGATGAGCAAAATCTTCACTTCGCGTTTGTTTCAATATCAACAAATGTTACGTGGCAATAAGAATTTTTAAGGTTTTTTTGAATGTATATTTGAATAGTTATGTGGTACTTCGTGGGAATCGACAAGAGATTTCTCGTGGAAAAAAAAATCATCTGTGGCAATCGTAAGATTTGATTCTTTATCGAATGACTGTATGGGACATTGGTTCTATTTTACTGTTGTTGCAAAGTGATTTTCTTCTTTCGTGCCACGATGAATTTCGATTTAAAATCCATCTTTTTTAATTAAACGTCAATTAAAATTATTCGACACGCTTCAAAGTAAAAAAAAAACGTGTAACTCGAAATCTTTGAGGGTTCGTTTCACCCTTTCAAACTGTTGGTCCTTCGTTAGAGAAAAGATGTGTCCCTTGAATTTCGACGAAGAATAACGTATCGAAAAAATGAACGAAATCGGTTTGGATTACCGGAAACGGTTTCCTTGTGAGTACAATGTTACGATTTTCATTTGATTCGCGACAAACCAATTTCTATTAAATTTCAAGTGGTTACAAATGACACTCAATATTTCCAGCGGGTATTTACTCACTTTTGTGCAATCTCGCAACACGTAAAAACTGTTTTTTACTAAGTACGAAAGTAAGTATTAAAAAAATAACACGATTGTCTTTGTCAATGTAAGTATGATGGGAAGAGACAAAGTTTCATCGTCGGACAGAACCGCCCCCTTTCTTCAGATTTATTTTTCTTTTTCTCGTCGTTCCCCCGACCTGTCTTCGTTGTTTCATTTATCTCGTTTATTTCTTTGTTTTCGTCGAACGAAAAAAATCCCATCGTTCCAAGACCTGCGTTTTCTTGAATAAAACAGTATCCCGCGGACGTCGCGGTTTCACGAAAACTTCGAAGTCTGCGATTTATTTCGCGACACATTTGAGACTTGCGCAAGACCGATTTTCTTACAATAGTGGGGAATGTTCGGATCGCGCAAGCTTCGAAAAACAGTGTTTCGAAACGATGACCCTTGGAGGGCTTATTTTGTTGCGTTCGCTCCGTTCAATACGTTCGACATTGATTTTATGCGATAAATGTTACGTCTTGAGGGCGACCTCGGGACTCTCACTTTTTCAAGACGATCCACGTCCTCAACGTTCCCTAGTGTTATACGTGACTGTGATTTTTCGTTGAAGAGCGAGCAGTTGTAAAACGTTCGATGCAATATGGTCGACTATGGGGTATCGTTTCGCTCATTTCTTTTATCAATGACCATCAATGTCTTCCTTCGTCAGATATGCACTCCTGTTTTTGTCACGGTTTTTTATACCGCCGTTTCTTTATGCCTTTTCCGCTCTGATCGTTATTTTATAATTATCGATTTTACTTTTTGGGAGGCGAATATTCGATCCAACAATCAATATTCAATAATAAAAAATGGAGGTTCACAATTATTATAAAATTATAAGGAAACCTTGTTTATTTAAACAAAGAAATTCGCAAGAAGTATTCAACGATTTAAAATGGGTTTACTCGATTAGTTCGATCTTAACAATTGTAAAATCTACTGATGCCAGTTAGTTGAGTATTTAAAAATATTTTCATAATAACGAATTCTTAAAGACAACAAATATTATTCCTTTTTATTCTTGTAAATAAAAAACTTTGAGTCATATAACAAAACGATCACCAAAATCAAATTCAGCACCCTAAAATTACCTGATACAGATACTTTTGGTGGAAACAATTGTACAAAAGTTAAATTTTGCGGAATTGGCTTATCGATCCTTAAAAAATATAAATAAACGTTGAAATAAAAATACGAAAAGATTTTGCTTATTAATTGTATTGCAATCGATGGGTACACCGAGTAATTTGTTTTTAACCATGATTGTCATTCCAGATCTTCTTCGATAAAATGATATTCGTAACGTTTATAAAGTTTATAAGTTCGTTAGACATTTCTGCTAGACAGATCATCTATTGTAGAGGAAAATGCATTATTGTCAGGATCTGCCTTGATGTGCACATATTTATTAATCAAATCACTATAGCTCGTTCTAATGATTTTTTCTCAAGTGACACGATTCTACAACGATCATCCCATTGTTCTCATCATGTTGAAATATGCGAACGAAGTTTTCAACATCTACAAAAGAAACTCTAAAGGTTCGCCGAAGATAACAATTTTTGATGGGACGCAAAACAATACATTCAATTGCTTATCGTACAATTTTTGTTCAACACGGTTATCTTCAGTGCTTCGTGAGGAAGAATTTCGTCAAACGTACGCTTTCTTATTTATCGTATGGCCGTCCTGACATTCAGTGTTCCTTCTTTGTACGGTGTGCAATTATTTTTTTCCATTCTACGCAATATGAAATATATACCAGCGAAGTTGGAAAGACACTTAAACTGGTCTAATACGCAGCGTCAATATAATTCTTTTCGCTCTCTTCCCAATCGATTCGAATCGCTCATCAAATCGAAAGAACGTGTATCGTTCAAAAGAAAAAGCGTTTCGTGTGATTTTAAGATGACTGATAAGGAACCCAAGTTCTGGGTAAAATATTACAATTTTTATTGGGTTTGGGACCTGGAAGTAGTTGAGATAAGAAAGGGTGATATTTGTAAAGTTGGCACTTAAACTTCTGCCAGTTCGATGATGATCCTGATTATTCGGATTTTCGTAATTCACGTCCAAAAAGTGACTTTCAATTGACAGACCCATTTGAATGATACGTGTATATATATTTTTTATTTCTGACCGTGCTCACACTTGTCCTCGTAATACACATTTTTTTTATACATATTTCTTAATATTTGTTATGAATTTGATTATTCGTCAAAATACGACGTGGTGAAAATGAACATAAACGTAATGATGGGGTATCGTCATTTGCAATTGTCATTCTGTTGGAGACATTCTTTACGTTTTTGATCGATGAACCTGGTACTGCAAAATCACGTACATTTTATGCGGATTTTTCAACAGAATTCGAGGAGAAAGTTTAATGACGATTGAAAGCTAAAAACTTGCGATAAAAATATGAAGCCACTTCGTTTAGTAATTTTATTCGAAGTGAAAAGTACACTGAATAATTTGATTTTTATCATGACTTCTGTCGGAATCTTTTCATTTGATAAGGGTTTATTTCGAGCACTTGTATACTTCGGTAGTCTTTTCCACTGCATCGATTGACTACCGATAACACATTACTGCAATAATACTACTTTCCTCCGATGGTTTTGTCTTAAGGGTCACTCGTTCTAACGACAATCTACTATCAACCCGTTGTTCTCATCATATTGAAATACGCGAACGAAGTTTTCAAAATCTACAAAGTTGCGAAGAACCAATAAAAGCTGAATAATCGTGTTGCGTTGTAATCCTTTATGCTTTCCAATAACAGAAATTGAATTGATACTCACGCTGGCAAAGTTGACACGGGAAAGCTCCATCATTCCTCCGGCAGTCAGCTTGTACGGATGATTACTTATATTTATAATCATTATAAGAGCAAGCTTGGTCCTCCCTGGCAGTCTCAACCAGTCGATCAAATAGGCAACTTTTCCGATTTTTTCGCACTGGGAAAATTATTCCAGATGTCAAAATTCTGAAGAACACGAAGGTTATATATATGTACAGAAGGGATGATAAATATTTGGCCAGTATCAGTGTTCTCTAGAGGCTTCCATTGGCGCAATCAAGTGCAGCTCTATCATTTATAAATAAGATAAAATCAAACGTTAAACAATAACAGTTTTACTTCGACCTTTTTCATCCGCTGTGCATATATCGTTGAGTTTAATTCATTGGCGACTAAAATTAATGAATGGAAAAATTGATTAAATAATTAATCTTACTTGTCCCTTCAAAGTCTCTCCGAATTGGCAATAGAGAAACAAGTTAAACGCAAACGAGATGAAGAGCATGACGTACGACAGTACGCCCATACGATTCCCGTAATTCGCCTCCTAAAATCAACGCGCCAATCTTGAGGAACTGTTCGTTGTTAAGCTTGAATTTTGACATTCGTACCAATATAATGAGCACGTCGTATTCGATGAAGCATATAATCAAGGTTACCGCTACTACTTCCATCAGCATCATTTCTCTCAAAGTGTTCTCAATGTCCATTGCAAATCTACGAGTAAAGAGGATGTTTGTCAAATGTTGTATCCAAATGAGAGAAGTGAAACGATAAAAAGGAAACGGTGAAAGCAAAGTGTAGAATGATTGATGATGATGTAAAAATGTGTTTTACTTGAGTAGCCTGACGTGTCTTCGTATCGTCAATCCCATTTGCTTCGTAATGAAATTATCGGAATCGTCACACTCGGAGATAGGATCGACGAAGTTATTGAGATTCGACATGACAATTTGAATTTGTCCACAGGCATGACTCACGAGTACAATAGCTAGGACGCAAACTGTAGTTGTGACGGTGTAGTGAAGCAGAGCGGAAATAAAATTGATGGTGAAAACTATCTCGTAAACGACACTCGCTTGAACATCGAAAAATATTTCAGTTCCGGGAAACGGTCGTGGTCTGATCGTCTCGTTCATTTCGTTTATGGTATTGCCCGATAAGAGTGGCATTACCAGTGAATACAAAACTGCACTGCTGTACATGAAAAACAGGCAGGCGACCGTGAGAATGTGAGAGAAGCGCGAATATTCGATCATTATTCGGTGCTCTTCCGAATTCTCGATTTCCCGCCAATCGAGCTTCATATGTTCGACGCAAACTTTGATCGAACTGGAGCGAACAATCATGGCGAAGTGCATGAGAACGTTACCAATTTGAAAAGTTATCGGTCCGAGCAGTATTATCGTTTCGAGGCGTTCGATCGGACGTGTTATGACGTAGTAAGAAACTGGAATAGTCAGGCTTATCATCAATATTGAAACAATCGGTATCAATAGATGCTTCGATAAAACGTATTCGTTTGTCGATGGCTTCGAAGCCACCAATGGCCAGATACCGAGCAATCGCAGAAGGCATCGTATATACCGAATAGCATGATTAAATTCGGAGGCCCAATCTCCCTTCTCCGTACTCTCCGTACTCCTTCGATCGATGTCCAAATTCATAGTTCACTTCTCGACATGTCACTTACTAATGATGTCAGGCTCCGGCGACGGTCGACGTTTTCTTTTGTCTCGGGAACTCCTCGCGATGTCTGCACTCCTCTCGCGCACCGTACACAATGCGCCTGCATAATCCATAAAACCTCACTTCCCGCCCTCTTCGCGTTTGCGTATCAAATAATTGAGCGTCCGAGAGCTTGGAAATGCTATGCACAAATTAAAAAAAATACAACGGACAATCGATGGACGCGGAACGGCAGGATTGGTCGAGTATTCTCGGGGGTTCGTTGGACATGCGCACGAAATGTCTTCATCACGATAGGTCGCAGCGATCAAACTCACCAAGGCGACCTAGACGGTGGACACTGCAAGTCCCCTTCTCTAAAAAACAACCCGGTTCAAAAGAAACAAAAGCTCTTTCTTACCAAGTTTCCACCACCTTTGTCTGGAATACTTTTCCTCGACTGTCTGCACTCGAGTCCGATGGTAGTCGAGAACCCAAATCGTTATGTCGCGTTCGTTCAGAACTCTCGCAACAACGGAGTCAATAACCTTTACAGGTTCGTCGAAGATCAAAACTTTTAAACTTTTGTAAAAATATATATTCGATTAGTCATCGTACTATTGTTTTTGAAACTCCGTCGTTTTTGGACTTTTTCCGTAAGGGAAAATTTTCCACGGTAATCGTGCACCCCTTTTTTTAACGTGTGATCGTGCTTTGAGCTAACGCCGCGTATTTTCATCCGTTAGAGTAAAAATCTAATATTTCCCAGTGAAGTTGAAACGATATTTTTTCATGATGAATGTGAACTTCCGGCACAGCAATACCCCGAAATATTTCTTTTCAAAGTCTCCCCTGTTATGGAAAACTTTCGTTTGGAGACACTTGATGTTTTAAACGTGCACAATTTGAGTAATTAACTTTGCAGATTTTCATTTTTGCATGTAAAAAGTCTCAATTGGTTGCCACTTCCATATTGCATTGTCGTGAGGAAAGAAAAGCAACCGAAATACTCGTACCCACAATTTTTATAAATTCAATTTTCTCCCTGTCAGATTTTTGTCCCTTAATTTTTCGTATCGGAAGTGGGACCGATTAATGGCGTTCAATTGCACCAGAGTTCTTATTGAGGTATTAAGGATCTAATTGAGTTCAATTAGGATAGGGAGTTTTCATTTTACGATTTTTTTTATCACCCTTTATTTTGTAGGCGCTATTATATTCACATATATATATATTTAAATAGCTGGGCAATGTATTCTGGACCTGGAAGTAGTTGAGCAAAAAGAGTGAAATTTGTAAAGTTGGCACTTAAATTTCTGCCAGTTCGACGATGATCCTGCGTGCATACTGCTTCATAGTGGTGTACACAACGCGTGTTCTCCGGACAAATATCTCCGAATCATGCATCGTATTATTCAAATGTTCGTAATTCACGTCCAAAAGTAGGCGTGTTCAGGGTGTGCTCGTAATGCGTAAAAGTGACATTCCTCGACACTTTTCATCGTAATACACATTTTTTTTATACATATTTTTTAATATTTGTAACATATTTGATTATTTGTAAAAATACGACGAGGTGAGAAGGAACATAACCGTGATGTTGCGGCATCGTCATTTGCAATTTTCATTGTATCGGAGACATTCTTTACGCTTTTGATCGATTCTACATTTTATGCAGATTTGTTAACAGAATTCAAGGCGAAAGTCTCACTAGAGAATTTTGATCAATAAAAATTTGATCTTGATCAAATTTTTTATTTCGTTCAAAAATTCGATCCACTCAAATTGCGTCGTTAATGTAACCGACCGTTGACATTCACGATGCACAGATACAAAGTTTTACCAACCTGCTGAAAGTTTGATTTTTCCGTGGGTTTACTCATCGTTTTTGCCGCACTTTCTTCTACACTCGGACTTTTTTTACTTTGTCGCGTTCCCTCCTTTGTCTAGTATGAAATCGCAGTTCTTTCGGTATTCAAAGCCTACCCTCTGATGAATAAAACAATGTAACGTGATCGACGAGTTTAACGGAAATTTCACAACACGCGATTCCGTTCTCGATACTCGAGACTTCAAGGAAACCATTTTTTTTGCAACAGCGAGCAAAGCTTCATAAAGAAAAAACTCTAATAGAGGATGTGTTGAGTTTTATTGCTATCCAGGTACTTCGTTTCAACCCTTCTTTTTTTCGATTTAGTCATAAGAACTTTGAGGGTGAACACGCAGTTTTTGCAGCCATTTTCCTCGAGGATTTTCGCCATTGTTACATGCGAGGGTTTCTTCGAGTCTAATTTTCCGAGCTGGAAAATCTTTCGAACAAATTTTTCAATTTTAATGTATCGTACCCGTAATGTTGATTTTTCGAAAAAAAAAACAGTTTTTAATTACGAACGACTTTTATTTCTTCTCCACGATTTTTGTTGACCGAACGCATATAGCCTTAAATAATTAATATATAAATAAATCCGTAAAGAATTTCGATTTGTTCACATGGACATTCTCAGTCACGTGAAATTTTATTTTCTTTTTCAGATATGATTTTCCGAACGCTTCGAACAATGAGCCCTAGCGGGAAATTCTCATTTTTTTTCGAGAGAAGGGAGCTCCCGAAACAAAGAGGACAGCAATGAGGGCAAAAACCGTTACGTCGGACATAAAAGGTAAACAAAAATTGAAAATTTTCGTACGTCGATATCTCGTTTCTTCGAATGATTATACCTCTTCGCTTTGCATTTAAATTGACAACGACGATGAAATTTTCGTTCGTGCATCTGACTTACGAGTGAGATTGAAAAGTCGAGAAAAAAAAAAAACAAAGAACGATTCTTTGACGAACAGTAAAAATAGTTTGAAGTCGAAAGAAAGAAAATTGCGCTCCGAAACAATTTCGGCCCTCAATGCCACAAAACATGGACTAACGACGATACACATTGATAACCCATTATTTATTTTTAACTAGTTTTTTATTGTTAACTGAACAAACCTGGATTACTCCAACTAACGTAGATCACATACTTTATTTTTCTCCCACGCCAGCACTTTACCTTTAAACCATCAACCCACTGCCCTCATCATGTTCAAATACGCGAACGACGTTTTTAAAACCTACAAAAGTTACAAGTTAGTCGATTCGTTACGTACAATCTAGCAAGATGACTTTCAATTTGGAAAACAAAAAGATGAATTTTCGATTAAAAAATACCCACACTGGCGAAGTTAAAAATGGACAGTTCCATAATTCTTCCAGCAGTCAGTTTGCACGGATTGTTGCACATATTGATAATCATTATGAGAATAAGCTTCGTCCTTCCTGGAAGCCTGAGCCAATCGATCAAATATGCCTTTTCCCCTATTTTTTCGCACTGATAAAGTGTTCCAAGTGTGAGTGCTTCAATATTCTTCAAATACTGACGTCAAGGTGTGTGTACATATACAGGGTGTCCCACGTAACAATGTCATCCGTGCAATTGGGCGTGAAATTCTGAGTCGATAGATATAAGGATGTATGGTTCTCGGATCAACCCTTGAATTGTTATCAATTTTGAAAGGCAGCCAATCAGGCGTGCCCCTTCAGCTGGCTTAGCCTCGAAATAATTATTATATTTAGATGTTAAGTGTCATATCGCAGGTCCATATCGATGTATTTTCATATCTTGAACACAAATCCACAATTTAATTCGACTTGAACTCTCCTTTTCTAGGGAAAAATCTCATAAAATATTCTACAAACGCTTTCTTGCATTTTTCCAGTTTAATTTTGTACTTTCGACAAAAACTCGGGCATATTCATGATCAGCAGAAAATTTCCGTTCAAATAGACCCTTTTAAGAGTTTAAAAACGGAAAAAGTATTTTTCGACTTTCCCGGCCACTTTTCCGGCATCTCGAAAATTACGAAATTTCAAAAGGTCGCAGGGTGAGCTTCTTATTTGCTATGAAGATTTATTTGGTGGGTATAGAAAAGGCTTTTGCCTGACTTACATAATGGCGTTGGATTTGTATCGACATCTCGTATAGTTTCCCCGGAAAGGACGCTTGGAAAACCGCAAAACAAGAGACAAAGGGGTGTGTATGGAAAAATTGGCAAAAATCGATGGTCGAACTTTTAAATTCTGCCAAAAATCAAAAAATCATCGTAACTCAATGATTAAAAAAGCATTTTGAAGAGAAAATCATAACGAAGTGATTGAGCACAGAGTGGAGTGCCAAATCCTAAAGGAAAAAAAGTTATCGATGATTGAGTGAAAAAACTTTTTTTGCCCTAAAATCCAAAAAAATTTTGCGTTTTTAATATTTTTTTCAATAGTCTATTTTGATGTAATTTGATCCCATGAGCCCGAATCTGCCTTTCATTTTCCCCAAAACCCAAAATTTTCATGAAGAAATTGTTAAAATCTTGTTTTTAGAAGTTTTTAACGATTTTTTAATGAAAACTTTGGGTTTTATGGGAAATTAGTGGTAGATTCGTTCTCAGGGGATCAAATTACATAAAAATATATTATTTGACGAAATATTAACAATTCAAATTTTTTTTGGATTTCAGGGCAAAAAACGTTTTTTCAGTCAATCATCAATAACTTTTTTTCCTTTAGGATTTGACCCTCCACTCTATACTCAATCTCTTCGTTATGATTTTCTCTTCAAAATTCTATTTTAATAATAAAAATCCGATGATTTTCCGATTTTTGGCAGAATTTCAAAGTTGGACCATCGACTTTTGCAAATTTATCCATACATACCCTCTGCCTCTTTTTTTGCAATTTTTCATGGGGTATTCTGAAAAAACTGTACAAAATATCGATACGAATCCAACGCCATTATTCAAGTCAGGCAAAAAGCTTTTCCAAACCCACCGAATAAATCTACATAGCAAATAAGAAGCTCACCCTACGACCTTTTGAAATTTCGTCATTTTTGAGATTCCGGAAAAGTGGCCGAGAAAGTCGAAAAATTTTTCTGTTTTTAAACTCTTGAAATGGTCTATTTAATCGGAAATTTTCTACTGATTACGAGTACGCCTGAGTTTTCGCCAAAAGTACAAAATTAGACTAGGAAAATGCAAAAAGTCGTTTGTAGATAATTTTTTGACATTTTTCTCAACAAATAGAGAGTTTAAGTCGAATTAAATTGTGGATTTGTCTTCAAGGTATAAAAATGCATCGACATGGACCTGCGATATGACACTAAACGTCTAAATATAATAATTATTTCGGGGCTGAGCCCGCTGAACGGGCGCGCCTTTCAAAATTAATAAAAATTTAGGGGTTGATCCGGAAAGCATACATGCTTGTATCAATCGACTCAGAATTTCACGCCCAACTCCCTACTTCACGGATGAAATTCTTACGTGGGACATCCTGTATACACATAAATTATATATAAATAAATAGACTGAGGTTAAGAAATATTTTACATTTCTCGTGCTTTAATATTTTGTGTTTCCTGCTAGTTTTTATTAATTAATTAACTAATTGAAAGTAGAGAAAACATAACAGGAAAGCACGAGATATGCTAAAAATGTATTGACTCTATTATTTAATAGAATTAATTCGGTGAATTTGATCGTTCTCAGCGTTCAGTATTGATACATGAAACAAGCTGTTGTATGAAGGAACTTCCATCAAGCACATTCGACACTAGAAGTTTTCTCGAAAAAACTAGAATTTAGAATATTTAGAATTTTTTCTAGAAAACTAAAATTCTCAAAGACACTAGAATCATTTTTTTGTCATCATAAACATCATGTGTGTATATATGTGTATTTTAAGCTAACTCGGAGATAATTAATGACATAATAAATTACTTCTCCTTTCAATACTTCGCCGAACTGGCAATACACGAACAGATTAAATGCAAACGAGACAATTAGCGTGATGTACGTTGCAATGCCGAAAGTATTGGCTTTATTTGTATCCTGAAAGCAAACCGTTTCGTTTAAGCCATTTTTTAATTTACAAATACAAATCATCGCTTTCATACCAATCTAATAAGAATTTCGTATTCGAGGAAGCACATAACCAAAGTCGAGGCTACCACTTCCAGAAGTATCATCTCGTTCAAAGCATTTTCGATGTGCATTGCAAATCTAAAGGCAGGGAACAAAAATTATGCATTGATTCCGTCACGTTATATGAGCCTCCTGAAGATTATGGTATTGGATATTGATTTTTATTCAATACGAAGTTAGCCCTTGAAACAATTGTATGTTTAGTTCGTCGGTGGGATGCCCTTAGCATTACGCATTTTTTTCGAAAACGTTGTGGCCTTTCGAATTTTCACGACTTATTATGGATTTTGTGAATTTAAATATGCAACGGGACAACATTTTTACAAACATGGGGCGATCGAAGTTTTACCTTTCTTTTTTATTAAGAAATTTCGAAACCTTTTTCAATTTCGAAAATCAAAAGATTTTCGAATGAAAATTCTTTCGAATAACAAAATCACAATGCAAATTTCAAAAATTTCAACGCTTTTGTCACCATATTTCTGTTTACTGATTATCATCGAATAAAATATTAATGTTCTCTTCGAAAAAACTCTAATCCACAGCTCAAGGATTAAATTCTCGAATTTTTAGGAACAGTGAATTTCCCGAAATGAAAACGGAACAAAATCGCAATTGGAAAGTGAAAAAAAGATCAATTAAAAAACGTTGAGTCTTACTTGAGTATTCTGACGTGTCTTCGAACTATGAAGCCTGTATGTTTCTCAACGAATTTGAGGTCGTCGCGACTTTCGTCGATACGATCGACGAAGCTGTTGAGATTCGCCATGACGATTTGAATTTGGGCGCAAGCGTGGCTGACGAGTACGATAGCGAGATTGCAAACGGTAGTCGTGACGGTGTAGTGAAAAAGGGCGGCGATGAAATTTATGGAGAACACTATTTCGTAAACGACGTTTGCTTGAACATCGAAGAACATTTCAGTACCGGGAAACGGTCGGGGTCTTATCGTCTCGTTCATCTGGTTAACTGTATTGCCAGCCAAAAGTGGTATTATCAAAGAATACCCGAAAGCACCGGTGTACATGAAAAATATGCAGGCGACCGTTAAACGATGAGAGAATCGTACGTATTGCTTCATGATATCGCGTTCCTCGGGAGCCTTGATTCTCCTCCAATCGAGCTCCATGTGCTCC
>JAPYZJ010004245.1:0-14097 GCA_030522765.1 Ophioninae sp. B BG-2022a | reverse complement strand
TTTAGTCATACAAATTTTGGATCACATTTTGGTGTAAAGAAAAAAATTATTTTCTACTTTTTGGTGCACTTTCTACGCATAAATAAAAGCGTGCTTTTTGAAAAACTTTTTAAAAAATATTTTTATTATCTCCTTTTGAGTCTTCTCAAATATTTGTACCTATCGATTTTTCGAACTGTCACCCCTATGGGTGTTCAAAATTTCATGTCCCTTCTGTTAACCGTTGAGGAGTTCCCTCGTCCTGGCAGCAGCATCACGTTATGCTTATCATAATCATGCATTGTCACCGACAACAAGACTGTATGAGAAATTTCAGCTCGATCTGATGATCAGAAGTGGTCGAAAAATCGATTACAAATTTTGACGCATACAACATCGCCAACAACAAATAGTGTGGATTCAATAAAAGCGTGTAATATCACACGACAAAACATGACGACGATAAAATATCCCCAGGACGCCTAGAAACAAACATACAAACAAACCCAAACAATGATGTTTTTTTAGGGTGATGTTTTGGCGTGTCATATTAAGACATGCTACCGAAAAAAATATGTCTGACAGAATTATCGTCCATTAACCCGAACTACTAGTTATAAATATTTTCAATTCACCTCCAATGCCAATTAAAATTGTCTTCAATTCACCTGAACTGCTAATTATAATTCCCTTCGATCACCTGAATTTTGTTAATTACAAATATTTCGAATTCACCCGAACTGCAAATTAAAATCTTTTTCTGTTTACCAAATTGTTAATTTAAATCATTTTCAATTTACCTACACTGATACCTCGATAAACCTGTCAGATGGCAATTTTATCGACTGTAGGGAAAGCCATTATCTCCTTACATTCATTCAGAGGAGAAATTGGTTTCAATTATTCTTCTGGCAATCTTCTCTTCTGGTTTTCTCTCGGCAATTTTGCGAATGTGTAAATTGGCGACTGCACAAATAGTTGACAATATTTGAAAATCAATGATAATAAAAAAGAAATTATTTATTTAAAAGTTTTCAAAATATTTTCTGCATATTCGTCAGTGACCATATCCTTCAAGGGTCTTTCAGCAGTCCTCAACCTTTCGATGTCCTTTTACATTGCTGATATCCTACTTACGTGATACTTTTACTTACTATATCGTCCCTCTCCCCCAGTGAACGCACTCGTTTATTTTGACGAATTTATATGGGACGATGAATCCAAAGTTTTCAGCTTGAGCGATTTTCTTGGCGGCGCTAATCGCCGAGTGAGAAGCGTGGTAATTTCCGGTGTAAACGCGGGTGAAACTTCGTCAAATGTGTACTCGTCTGAACAATAAATGTTCTTATTTCGTGATCACCATAGCGAAAAAAAGGGAAAGCCTAAAGAATTGTGCGTCCAACCTTATCGCTGAATGACGTTCGTTTGCATTTTCTTCGAACGAAGAAAAAGTTTTCGCTCTTGATTTCCGTTGGAAAAATAATTAATCCGTAATTGCTCAATCATAGTACAGAATGAGCTGTGGAAGTGAAATTTCCTTGCTCAATTTTTCAATTAAGAGGGAGCTTTCTAGGACGATTAGAAAAACAAGCTTTTTTCATAATTTTTGTTAATTTACTCGTTAAAAAAATGACTCAAATCTGCATTAAGGAGAAGAGGTCCAAAGTCAAGAAGACTAAAGTTATCTTATTTATATCTATTGTAAATTATTTTTATTTTTATTAATTCCAAGAAATTGAAAAATTGAATTCTCAACGACTCGAGAGTAGTCTTCGTCATGTTCATGATGGCAGTGCTACCATAGAAACAGACCGAAAAAAAATTTACGAAATCTGACGAGAACTTCTACAAATAGCTTGAAATCACCTCCCTGTATTTAATGTGATAAGTAAAATATTTATTGAACATTCTACAAAGTTATGCGATTCTAAAAATCTATAAATAGTATGGTGGAATTCTAAACAAAGACTTGGCAACATCGCATTTTCGATGCGCGTATCCAATCTAACGTCAGGCTAGGTTATTGTTGCCAAGTGCATCAGCAGGTATTCCCGACGTTCCCAAGTGTATAACTGTTATTTCTTTGTGGTGATTATTTTCAACCGGAAGCAGAATGTATTTTGTAAGATGGTGCCTAAACTGGACGGTAAAATGCGAGTTTTTAATTTTTTCCGTGTTTATTACATCTAATTTATAAAAATCCAGTTCTTTAACGATCCAAGTTGGTTCCTTTGCGAGAAATATCGTAAGTGCCGCATTTCCAGTTGATCGACGTATTTCATTACGTTGTGGTCGGATCCTGAATTAGAAGGTCCAAAAAATCGATTTTTTTTTAATTGTTTGAATCTATTCCTGATGTATCTAAGAATGTCTAGACAAACTTTTTTAGCTCAATTCGAAATATTTCCAAAGATACAGCACTGAACATAGTGGAGTGTCGAGCAGGTATACGGGCAGGTAACAAACTTTAAAGCCCGTTTTCTCGAGTTTTCGTTTTTATGATTGTTCTAGTTTGGCGTACTTGATTACAAAAAAACGAGAAGTCCAATCAAAACAAACCAAAGCTTGTTCGCTTCAGTATCATTTTCTCTTCTATTTAAATTAAAAACATTGTCGAAAAAAAATTCTTAACAATTTTTTTAGCAAGTTGAAATAATTTTTTTTTTCACAAATTAGCACATTTTCTACTTCAAACCCGAGAAAACATTCAAATTTCAATTTTTTTAAAAAGTTTTTTTTTAGTTTATATGGAAGAAAAATATGTCACAATTACAATGGTTTTAGGTTTTTTTGTTTCAGATGAAAAGTACGAGGTCCATTTGTCACGCCGCATGGAAACAGCAGTGGTACGAATATGGATAAAAATCGGTTGCCTGTTGATATTTTTTTAAAATAAATTGTTTTCTTATGTTCAGACATGTAATAAAATAATCGTAAAATTTCGCTAGACTTGCTTTTTTTTACCCGAAAAAAATTCCTCAAAATATCGATTTTTCGAACCGGCAAATTCAGGATCCCGCCTTAAAGTGCTCAACTTTGCAATTCGATTGCGAAAAAAATTAAACGGTCAACATAGCTCAAATTTTGGCAAAATATGCAAAATTGTACAGCAATATCATGTAACAATTTCAAATCCGAAAGTTGGCATGTCCGTAATGATCGTATCTCCTTAATGTCTCTATTGTTAAATGTAGTCGTTCTAGATTTTGTTTATTTTTCAAAATATGGCGAAGATTCGAATTAAAACGTATTATTTTTAGACAAAATATTGTCATTCGAGGTGCTATAGGAAATAGTAAAGTTTGTATACATTTAAAAAATAAAAAAGGAATAGAAACTTGTTAATAAAATAATCTTCAAAAAAGAACGAAGTGCAGACACGCTCAACAATAGTAATTACAATTACAAAAAATTTTGTCCACAAATTTTTGATATCCAACTATTATTGCTCGAGTTACCGTCTGCACCGGTTCGGAAAAAGATCATTTTGAGAGATACATCCTATTACTAATACTGCTGTAATTCTGTCATTTTTAAAAATTAGAAAACGGTTTTGCATATACATATTTTTGAAAGTACATACTACGAGAAAAAGCAAAATTCAATGATTTTTCGATGCCTGCACAGCGGGCGTTCCCCCTTAAGCAAAAAAGTGCATTTTTAGTTGCAATAGAGATTTTTCGGGGTTTTTAAATTCCAATTTCGAAATATGCGGTCATCAGTCTTCTAATCTTGTAAATAAGAATTCTCCTCCAAGGTCAATGGATGAGTAATGGGTTTCGATGCAGACGTTTGGACGAAGAAGTTGATAAACAGCAGCGTTATCATGAACGCTCGATAGACTCGGAAATGACCGAAGGCGCGACTGTGGGATAACGAGACGATTCGAAGTCACGCATGGGATAAAGTGTGGGAATGCAGAATTGTTTATGCGCCAATAGCAATTCGGTGATCGAGAGGTAGTCGGCAAGCCTATATGCCGGTAGTATCATTTTAACACTGGACAGTGAAACTCGTGTTGTTCGTTTGAAACAGTCTTGATCCACTGTTCCACTGTGCCTCGTCGAACGTTTTAACCCTCCGATAATTGGTCTTTTCACCGAGTCGTTTCCTCACATTTGCGTACCCAAAAGGTGAGTCGCTGTGATTATTTTGTGATGTTTCGGAATTATCAATGATAATATTTCGAATTTAATTACGAATTTACTTAATTTGCGGAAAAATTCATTGACAAGTGACTACGATATGAATTTTTTTCGACTTTGAAAAAATGTTTTTTTGACTTTTTCAAGGGTTCAAGAAAGTATCGACTGGATTGGTCAAGTCGAAAATATCGATTTTTTTATTTTTTCGTGACATTACTAAGATTTATACTCGTTAGATGATTTGTTAAATTGTTTAAATTGGTAAGTTTCATAAAATGTTGAAACGATCGATTCACGTGAAACGTAAGCGATAATAGTGTTTGAAAGTTTTTGAAAAAATCATTCTTCGATGTCATTAATGCCAGGGTATTTTGAAGATTGAAAAATCGTTAAGGTATTTATTTGTATATAAAACCGCAGAGTCGTGCACGAAATTTTACGATTACCGAAGTTAAGCAGGGTTGGGAGAGGCTGATACTTGGATCGGTGACCGCTTATCCATTCTTTGCCTGGCGCATCGACCAGTGAGAGGGAGGCCGATTTTTCTAAGCCCTTGGTGGGGATACTTTAACGAAAAGTCTGTAGGAGTTGGAAGAATACATGGCCGTCTATACCGGTACGGGTTTTCCACAGTTTCCCCGTACCCTTGGCAAATGCGGTACAGTGTAGCGTAAGTGGGCTGTGGTCACAATGGGGGTTAGGTTTTGGTGGGGTTTTGAACAGGGAAGAAGATATAGCGAAGCGGAGGAGAAAGATGGCGGAAACAGGAAGAAAAAAAATATATATATGGGGCATTCCATGCCGATTCGACCTGGGTTTGACACGTCACCTCGCCGATTTGACCGGCTATTTTTTATGTTGTTGTACTATCTCTGAAAGACACTCGAGAATTTTTCCAATTTTTTTCGGAACGTTTTGACGTCACAATATTTTTTATAAACAAAAAAATAACGCCCAAATTTAAAAATCGGAGGAAAATCATATAAATCCCGTGTCACATATCAAACACTGTGAGCGTTGAGAAAAAAAGGGTGCGCGTTTCGTTTGGCCTCCAACGCGCTTTTTTCGCAAAAGAAAATGAAAGAGGTAAAATGAAAAAAGTTTAAAAGGAAAAAAAATACATGACATCCTGTAGAATTGACCGGAATTTTCTCAGATTTTTTTAGAGTTCTTGTGTTTTGTGTATTATTGATTCTATTGAAAATTTTTTTTTTTCATTTTTTTGCATAAAAAGCGCGTTGTATGCCAAACGAAACGCGCGCTCATTTTTTTTTCAACGCTCCCAGTGTTTGATATGTGACACAGGAATTTTGTGTTTTTTTTTTTCGATTTCAAAATTCGGGCGTTAATTTTTTGTTCACAAAAAATATTGTGAAGGGAAATCGTTCCGAAAAAATCTAAAAAAATTCTCGAGTGCCTTCCAGAGATAGTACAATGACAAAAAATCGCGGGTCAAGGAGAGGTAATTTGTCAAACGCAGGTCGAAGCGGCATGGAATGCCTCATATATATTAATATTTAAATAAATATTCAATTCATAAATAATTCATTAGACTAAATAATTATAAAAATCTCATGAAGAACCTTTGAACATGAAATTTCAATTAGCAAAAAAAGCTACATTTTTTGTTCGATTTTTACTAAAAAAATGATATCATTATTTTTAATACTTAATGAACAAAAAAAACATTATAAAAGTGCTTTGTAGAAAACAGTGTGCTGTTGTGCTTTTGTAAATAACTACAAATGGTCAACAACGAAAAGTCTAACAAATATGAAAACAATGAACACAAACAAAATTAAGAAAAAAGTTCTGTTGATACTTTTCTTTGTCAATCATTTTGAAAGAGTACCTCTTTTATCAATTTTTTCGTTCCTACTACAATAGTCTTGATAAATCTACATATATGTCAAAAAATCGTGTCTACCATTTGGAAAACATAGTTTCGAGAAAAACTCGTCTACATTTTGTTTTATCATTGTATTCATGAGTTTATCTTCCATCTGCTCTTTGAGTATCGTATTTTGGACCTAACCTATTCAATTTGAATTGTTCCGTGTAACGAATGATTTGTTCAAGTCTTTACATTTTTTTTCGAGTTCTTCGAGTGTTCACCCCTTAAGATTTTTTTCCAAATGTTTTGAAGTTTTTAATTTCGCACACCTTAAGCAATTTCTGTATCAATATAGTATATAAATATGGTAATCCAAATTAATTTCTCCACACTCTCAGCCGCTTTTTTCGTCGATGAGGCGAAACAAAAAAGATGTTTACCTTGTCTGCGGACAAACTACGTATATCGCTGATGAAAATTAAAAAACTTTCCGTTACTTGATCAATCTTGATTGCCTATGAATAATCATCAAAGCCCGCAATTGTATGCGTCAAACAGAATCAATAATGTTTCTTTACCGTCATTGATTCACGGTCATGTCAAAAGTTCGAGATTCTAATAACGAGGAGATCGTATTTATCAAGGCCCCAATCATCGATCATCGAATCTTATCATCGTAAGGTATTTACTCCAACGACAACGTTGGATACTTATACGGTGATCAACCGTAGATTTTAATGAAACAGGCTCGTATAAATTTATCATTTTATACGAGCGACATTGTAATACGTAAGAAATAACGAAGTTCCGTAATCAACCTCTATGTACCGATGATAAAGTAGTATTTCTTCTTTCCTTGTTCGATTCTCTGGAGTTTTCTCGATTCAATTTTTATTTATAAATGATTTTGTGAACAAGTGGGTTGACTTATTTACGTATTTGTAAATCCATTTATAATTATTCTAACATAATATTAGTATATTATTTAATACTATAGTATATTATTTAATACTATATATTATTAAATATACTAATATATATTTAAAAATAATATACTAATATATATACTTAATAATAATATAACATATTGTACTTATAAAGTTTTTTTTCTTCTTTATTTCTGCACTGTTCCGGTATCTTTCTTCCCTGTTCAATACCCCACCAGAACCTAGCCCCCATTGTGACCACCAAAACTGGTACCGATACAGACGGCCATGTATTCTCCTGATTCCTTGGTGACAGACTTTTTGTTAAAGTATATACACCAAGACCTCAGAAAAATCGACCTCCCATTTGCGGGTCGATGCGCTAGCCGGAGCACGGCTAAGCGGTCACCGAACCAAGTATCAGCCTCTCTCGACGCTGCTTAACTTCGGTGATCCCCCGAGCCGCACTCCGACCGCCCAGCCACCAGCGTCGGTTTATTTACGAAGTATACATATAATACAAATATTAATAAGAATTTACAACATACACAATATTTGTGTTATAAATAATTATATAGATTATATTTATTACACCACATTGAAAAAATCACATACAATTTTTTTATAGGCAGATGTAATGGTCAAAAAAATGAAGTTTACATCTATATACAGGGTGGACTGAAAAGAGACGTTCACAAAAATATCCACGTGTATTTCTCCATCATGCATTTTAGTTTTTCGAAATTAAAATGAACATTCATTATTATACTCGCTTGGGTTTTCACTCATGAAAAAAAAATGTTTTTTAAGTTAAGTTTTCTCAAAAATGAATATTTTAATCAAATGTTTTTATTTTGTCCCTTTTGGACAAGCAGATTTTTATATTTTTATTTTGCGTGCATGGTTTATCTTCGCGATTTTATTTACTCGTATTATTGACACATAAGTACACGCACATGAAGGAAAATCATAAAATCTTTTGCTACGGTAAAACTAGAAAAAATGTACTTTTCTTTTCTTAAAAAGAAATGTTAATCATTTTATTTTCTTCTAAAAAGGTCTATATAAATTTTTTTCTAGAGCCTACATTACGAGGTTGGTTTAATTCCTCGCCTTTGCATATGTACTTCCTCCACGATTTTTCCGGCTACCGATGTGAAATGCACATCTGCGAGGAAAATACACGCGCATACACAAAAGAGAAAACGAATAAATTTTGCTAAACTTTAATTTAAAAAATAACCAATTTTTCGAAAAAACTATTGTCCAATACCTCTTTTTTTCAAAAAGTTGAAAAGATCGAAATAAAACATCAAATTGACACGATTCATACGGATCTTCTTTTTGGACGTCAATTTTTCTGCCACTCTCTATATCATTATAACGCGTTCAGAGGTAACTTATTGAAATGTAAATAAAACGCAACCCAGCACCTTAAAAGTATGATCGCGAAGAATCAGCCATTTTTATTCGTTTCTACTCTTCGTCCGGAAAAAAACAAAGGCCACAGAGTCATGAAAACTACTCTTTTTCGACTCGATGATGGCTTTTGCAATATTCTATGGTATTCAGGTCGAGCATTCTCCTGGCGGGAGCAACATCAAGCAAGAGTGGTCTATTTCCTAGTATGGGCCCTGGTCAGGTAGTCGAACACACACGTCTTTCCTCACGATTGTAAAATCCATTTCCGTAATAGGTCATTACGTTCAATTACACAGTAATTTCTGTACGAGAATGGTTCAGGCTTGTTTTGTCCATACGAGAAAAATCGGCTTTCCAATTGATACGCGCATTCAAATATGTCAGGATAATTTCCGGAGATATATTATTTCTGCAGCATTTCCGACGACAAACGTTGGACTTTTGTTCTCGCGATTGTACGACTTTCAGACGCAAATAAAAATTAGACAAAAAGTGCTTCAACGATTATGTCGACGTTACACGTGTTATTTTACGTCACGACGACACAACTAGTTATTATTTATTTTCTTTTAAATAAAATATACAATTGTTTGTGTTCTGTTATATAATTGGTGTATTATCCTTATATATATATATATACTTGTACAATTTAGATGAATTATTATATAACAGAATCATTTATTTAAATTATATTGAAGTAACCATACATAAAAAAATCATCTAATTTCGTATGACTTTGATAATTGTTATTTAAAATGTCCAAATTTATTTATTTTTATTATATATAATTATTTAGTTATAATAACCGGTCGTTTTTAAATGCTGAAAGATAGCAGAAGACTGAAAATTTTATAATTTGAATAAATTATTTTATAGAATAATAATTGATTTAAATTACATTAAATTAATGATTTAAACGAAATTCATTTAATATGACATGATTTTGAAATTCTTATTTAAAATATTCAAATTTATTTGAGTTTTTGGTTATTGTATTTATTATATTTTATTATTAATTGCTTAAAATGACTAGTGATTGATCGAAATTTTTGTTAGAAATAAAGAATGTTTTTTTTTGAAATACGTGGTATAGGTTACATGGAAATTCAACAATTTCTCCAGAGTCTCAGTTTTATGAAATGTACCGTACGTGAAACTCCAAATCGAGTGACTTTGTTGGAGCCTCGAATCAACTACATATCCCAAACAAACCCAAACAAGGAAATCGTATTTTTTATGATCCATAAATACCTAAATGATTAACATTTCCTACGTTACTAGAGTTTTCGCAAAGTATTTAGCGAGAAGATAAAAATCACTTTATAATTTTGTCTGTCCAGTCCGTTTGGGCTTAGAAGCGTTATTCCACGTTGAAAGGCAAGTTAGGGGTCTTGTGATGGCCGATCGTCGCGGTGGGTCTCCGCATCGACTTTGGGCGGGTATTGAATGACAATTGGAAAATCGCGATAATTATAGCACTTCCCGATCATTGCACGATCCAACGAACGATCGCGTGATACAACACTATCGCCGTATGCGCATCGATCGAATGGATAATTAAAGATGGCTCGGTTTTTAACAGCATTACGATACCGTTAATTTATTCTCGCTCGAAAACTTTCCACTCGAAATCACAGTACCGTCACGACGTACGTCAGTCGGATATTCGAAATGATGAAAAAGCGCTTGTGAACGTGATCCGGTTTCGTGACCTTCGACCAAGAGCCATGCATTTTTCATTTCTTGATAATTGAATATTTAAAAATCTACGATCAATCGGATAAGACGATTGTATGGGATTCCCGTGTCATCAGGTCAAATCTTCCTCTTATACGAAAGGTTTTCGTAATGAGTAAAAAAAAAATCAGAAATTATTTAAAAAAATGATATAATTCAAAATAATCAGCACTGGTGGTTGGGTGGTCGAGTGCGTCTCGGGTGATCACGCTCAGCCGTGCTCTGGCTGACGCATCGACCAGTGAGCGGGAGGCCGTTTTTTCTGAGTCTCTGGTGTAGATACTTCGATACGAAGTACGTACACCAAAAAATCAGGCAAATACAGGATCGTCTATACCGGCACGGGTTTCGCACAGTTTCCCCGTATCCTCAGAAAATGCGGTATAGTGTAGCTAAGTCAGCTGTGGACGCACCGTAAGTAGGTTAGCTTAGCGAAGTGCCGGTAGGGAATGACAGGAAAAATATGGAATACCGGAAAGGTCAGCGAGGAGAATTTCGAACTTGAGAAGAAAAAGAAAAAGACATGTGTAAAAACCCGCAAGGGAGTACATGGAATGAAGGAACTCCCCACATTATATAATTCAAAATAATATAATTAATAATATGAAATAGTAATTAAAAAATTAGTAAAAATAATAATTCTTTATTGTTAACAGAAATTTCGATTGACAAGTGGTAATTTTAAGTAAATAATAAAAAATAATAATAAATTAAACTTCTTATGATAGCGATTTGTTATGCCTCAGTCATACTTTCGGGTACGAACTCGTAAAAATTTCAAGCCTACAATACTGTCATACTAATCGAATTTGAATTTTTAGGCTCTTTTGATGACGACGACGGTGATAATAATGATGATGATGATGGTAGCGTTTATTATGCCCCAGTCATACTTTCGGGTAAGACTTGCTAAACACTTCAAGCCTACAATAGTAACATCGATGTCAAATTTTCACTTCTGCAAGATCTCCCCGTTTGAATATTCTTTTGACCATCATTCCGAGCCTGAATTTCGAATTGAAGCTGATAAGTCTTATTTACGTGACTTCAACTTACTCTCGTATTTGTAGAAACGGTTTTAATTTCCACGAACGGTTGTCCACACCCAACCAGCCCATTCATCTTCAATTGCATCGCATGATTTCATGTGCAATTTGCGATCGCGAAAAGCCCATGCGTCTGGGTTCTTCCTGGATCGTAAGAGACGATCATCGTTTGAAATTGGTCCTGCAACTTCCAGGGAAAAAATTGCTCGGGTTGTCGTTCATAGGGTTCATCTTTCGTACGGTTTTTGCAGGGGTTTTGATCCGTTGGCCGCCCTAGGCGAATGAAAGATTGCCGCCCCCCTACTCGTTGCAAAGCACGAAAAATTAAATTAAGTAAAGGAATTAAATTTATATAAAAAACAACGAACGTCAGTAAACGATAAAATTACCTCAATCAGTGTTTAGCAGATACTATGCAACGAATCGTTATTCACAAATTGTCTTTTGTTTCGTAATGTTCTTATCACAGAAGATTGAAAAATGACGATTTATTTAAATCGATTGACGATTTATTTAAATCGATTGACGATTTATTTAAATCGTCATTTATTTATGAATAAATGACGATTTCCTTACGAATAAATCGTCATTTCTTTTTGTGATTGTGTACCTACTCATCAGGGTCGCTTGTGTTAGGTATTATAATTTTTACCAAATATCGCCTTCGCGAAGAAGCAAGAGGCGAAAGGCGCGATTAAAAAAAAACCCACCAAGTTTTGCCGACCCCTAAATTTTGCCACCCTAGGTCCAGGCCTACTTGGCCTATTGAGAAACCCGCCCCTGGGTTTTTGTCAAAGTAGTAATTCACAATTGACGGAAACTCGCCATGATAGCTATCGGACGAAAACTGATTGGGTCATCTTCCGTATTCCTTCAACGTTCTCGATCACGCCGAAACAAAGTGGCTTATACGTGTACTACAGTTATGGCTTGTGATCAACGTTGAGCCACCCGCGTGTTCCACCTTTCGCTTTTGCGACACACCGACATTAACGTCGAGAACAGGTATGGGAAAATGGCCATTGTCCAAGTGGCAAATGGCACTTTTTTCCCTCCCATTTCACGTCCTGAGAGCTCAATAAAAATATCCGAACTAGGTGCCAAAAGACGCGCACTCGGATTCTCTACTATGGCGTTCAATGGGATGATCATATAGAGACGTTCGGGACGAGTGTGCGCACTTGGCGATTTGAAGGGTCTTCAAGATCAGAGGATAAGAGCAATTAATCTTCTATATAATAAAAATAAATCGCGAACTGTGTTGGTAAGAGCAAAACTGGAGAACGGCTCGAATAACCCAGCTGTTTTTATTTTTTATTTTTTGAAGTTATTATGAAGAGAACATTTTTTTATTCCATTGATAAAATATAATAATAATGAATCGCCAAATGTGTTGCTAAACGTAAAACTCGAGAACGACTGGACGAATTTAACTGTTTCTTATTAAAATAGTCAGAAGGTTGTTCAACGTTAAGGAAAATATAAATTTTATAGAAAATATTAACTTCGATTTTTATCGAAAAATTAAAAATTAAAAAAATAAGAAAAGAACATTACAATTTGAATGCCTGCTAACTTGACTCTCTATCTCGACAGTATAGTTGACAGGCTTATGAGGAGTAATTTTCAACAAAATACATTTGCTTAGTTTCCAAAAAAGATTTAAAATTAGTTTTTGACTTTATTTCGTGATGTGTGTGATTCGATTTATGCTCACGCTGCCTATTCGACAAGGGCGGAGCAATTTGGAAAGAAGAACGAGAAATTGCCAGGAAAAACGAACAAACAGCACTATGGCATAAACAATTTAAAAAAATAGCATCATTATGATTTGATTGGCTGCTTACTTCACTCGTTATCTGTCAATTTTAGAGTTGACAGATTACTGTTGCGTAATTTTCCACAAAATATTTTTGCTTACTTTACAAACGGGTTCATCAATTGAACATTGATTGGCTAATTTATTTTGTGTTGTGTGTGATTCGATTTATACTCATGCCTCCTATCAGATAAGGGCGAAGCAACTCGGAAAAAAGAATGCGGAATGATAGAAACAACGTTAATGATAAGTCTAATCGGACTGCACAGCAATGCCATGAGCGAAATGAAACTGAAAGGATTTTTAAAGAACATTTCTTTCTTAACATGTATAATTTATCACAATATAACGACAATTGAGCCAAATTGGCCTAGCCGTTTTCACTGACCCTGGTGGCTGGGCGGTCGGAGTGCGGGTCGGGTGATCGCCGAAGTTGAGAGGGGGCGATACCCGCGACGAAACTTCGACGCAGACTCTGCTCGCGTCGGTAAAACAAAATTAGTACGAGATTAGTGAATTAGTCACAAATGACAGAAGATATTTTCTCGAAATCGTAAACAAATATCTACAAATTGTAGATTCCCACAGATTGCCTGAAATATGCGATGGAATCAAGTGATTGAGGTCTCAAAATGTATGTTTTCAATGTGGCTACGCGGCTCTGCGCCTCTCCAAGCCACGATATTGGTCAAACCGTTTATTTTACAGCATTTCCATCACGACTCTCGCGTGGCAATACAGTCTATATTTTATTTTTTCGACTCGCGGAATTTAAGGGCAGAGAGCCGTTCGTCTATTTATTTGACATTGTCTAGTCAAATTTCGCTCAATTCTGAAGAGCCGTTTAGGAAAACCGTTGGTATTTACTATCTCAATCGGCCATACCGACCGAGCTGGGGTATCGCCCTCTCTTAAGGGAATGACGAACACGCTGGAAACTTTCGACGCGCCCCCTCGATACGTCGGTAGTGACAATTATGCAGTTTTGAGCTGCGAATCACTACCGACGGATGGCGTCACGCTCGCGTTTCGGCCTCGAAGCCTCGACATCATTTTTTTATGGCTTTAGCACACTGCCACAAAACGCAACACCTTATCAACGAATGTCATAAACCACGAGACGATAATAAATCATCAAATAAACGAAACATTCGAGATTACAGCTGTTGCTTCCGACCTGTCAAAAAAT